>JAQQSV010000281.1:0-83519 GCA_028646515.1 Pseudochirops corinnae | reverse complement strand
GCTCTGTCCCAAATCGCTGGGGTCCTCCCGGCTGCCGTAGACTTCCGGCTGACTGGATAATGAAGACTCCAAGACTGAGGCCCAAGACGACAATCCGGATCCAGGCTGCTCAACGCGAGAGCACTGGCCTGAAAACAATCGCTCAGTCCCCCTGCTTTTTGCAGTCCGAGGGCGGGAAGCTACAACGCGGAGGCGGGTGCAAAACCTCCGCCTTTCGCTTTTCCGCTCTGGAGACCTTTCGGCCGGACGCTTATCTCCCTCTTTCACAATCCCCACTCGCGCAGTGGGTGCTAATCCCCCCTCCTCCCAGCTGGTGCTAATCCTCTGCTCACCTGAGAGCTTTTGAGAGCTTTCTCTGCTCCTCCCGCCCGCCGCCCCCGGGGCACAGCTGGGGCTTCAGGCCAGGCTGGTTTCAGTTCCCAGTGCTGATATGGTTCCTCGTAGCCGAGCTGACTTTAGTGGGAAGTATCTGTGTGCGTTTTTGAAGTTCTAGGTTGGTCCAGAGTCCTATTCCATGGGTATTTTGGGGTGGCTATGTGAGAGCTGTGATATGTTGCTGCTGCTACGCTGCCATCTTGGCTCCGCCCCCCTTAGCACACCTTCATATGACATAAAGGACTACATAAATATGAAAGAAAAAAACCCATAAATTGGGTTTGACCCTCCTGGCTGGTTAACAGAGAATGTCTGTCTATCTAGGGCAGTATAACTGTGGTCTTATACTGGTTCCCCGTTTTCACTTGTTTTAGTTTTTTTGGTCAAGCACTCCCAGATCTTCTGCTTGAAAAATCATCCTCAAATTATGAGGCCTACCATAGGGATGCAATAGCTATTTGACATTTCCTTTACAAACCTCCTTGGCTATATGAATCTTAGAGACAAGTCTTACTAAGCAGTTTTCAATTCATTTGTAATGTTCAAAATACAAACTAGCCTTCTGTGCAGGGAACCATTTGTAGAGTTTTATAAAATATTTACCATGCTGCATTTGTCACATTCTTTAAAAAAAATGATGAAAGTAAAATATCTTCATTTATTTTTACTTGACAATTTTAAAACAAGTACTACTTCCTTTTCATTTCTTGATACAGAAAGGCCAAGGATTACATCAGAGCCTCAGGATGTGGATGTGACCTCTGGGAATACAGTCTATTTCACTTGCAGGGCTGAAGGCAATCCCAAACCAGAAATAATTTGGCTTCGAAACAAGTAAGTTGGAAGAAGAAAAATTACTTGACTGGGGTACAGTAGATACTTCGTATTTTTGCATGTGGAATAATCACCATCCACCATATTTACTGAGTTTTTAAAACCTACACTCCTTTTTTTCATTGAAAGAAGAAAAACAGGAGCTATGTTTTCCCTGTCTCATTCCTGTCTTTCCTGCTTGTCTTGTGGGCTTTGAGACTACACACAGAGATTCATGAGAGCTTTAAAAAATCCTCAGCCAGATTAACAACTATACTTTGATGTAAATTAGAGTATATTTTCTCCTGAGTACTTTTTTTTTCAAATAATGGAACATATTATTCTGCTTCATTAGAACGTGACCCCTTGAGGGCTCCATCTTTAGGTTTTTCATTGTATACACAATATTTAGCACAGTGCCTGAGACATAGTGAACTTGTAGTAAATGCTCATTGATCGACTGCCTTTGACTAGAGACACACAATGCTGTTGAGGTCAAATGGTAAGAAGAGCTAGTCATTCCTTTTACCTTTGTTCAGATTAAATTACTTCTCCTTCTTGCTTTCCTCTCAACTTCTTCTTTTCTTCTTTTTTTCAGACTTCTATTTACTCTTCATGGTCTTTGAGTCTAAATGGTTTAGGGGCAATAGCTCCAGACAGTAGTAAACTGTGGTAATTACCCCCAGCAAACTTAGCTGGCTGAGGGGTGATTTCTTTGTACAAGTTTCAGGTTATCCTCTAGGGAGAAGTTTGAGTAACCACCTGGGATTGTAGTGGTTTTTGCCTACATCTTTCCCTGAACTAAATATAGTTAAGCTCTAAACATGATTCTTGAAAAGATTTCCTTTAATCCTAAATAGGAAAACAACTACCTTTTGAATTCCCATTTTTGAGTCTCCCTACGCCCAGACTGACATCTTCATACAAAGCCTGCTGTTGTCATTTTTTTTTTGTAGCTACTGACCACATAGGGAGATTTATTTAAATTGGCATAATCCTTCAAGGAGTTTTTAATGTCAGATAACACTGGTATATATGGACATATAGATGACACAAAGAAAACCAAATAAAGTGGTGAAATAATTACATTAACTAATATTAAGTGATTATATCGCAAGCATGTGTTGGACAAATACATTTTATTAATGGAGAGTGAAGGGATATTAGGATTCCCATGCATGGAATCTGGTATAGCTGCCATTTTTCTAGTTAGCCAAAGAGGCTTCCTAGAGTTTAGGAAACTGCAAGAATTGCTGATTAAGGGACAGAGGAAGTATTGGCAGATTCATAGAGAGAGGACAGTTTACTCATGGTTACTAGCTTTAGAGAAGGTTTGGGGGCAGGAATAAGATAACCAGAGAAAATAGGTGTTAAAGCTGGTTCTTTCACCCCTATTTAATGTGAGAAATTTTATGTTAAGTATATTAGAGGAATTTTTTTCCCTGCTGGGATTTTTAATCATAATTTTCTAATATAAAATTAGCACTTAAAAAAGCATTCATCTAATTTTCCCTTCCAGCAAAATATTTCTGTATTTGTCCTTTACTTAAAGAATGTAATGCTTTAGACACTGAAGGTTGCATTCATTTTATAACCCCTCCCCCCCCCCAAATACTTTTTGCCTGTTTAGGTCTTGACGATCTAGTAAAGATAGTAGTTTGGGTTTTTTTTTTCTCATTTCTATTTCTATGATTTGAGTACGTTGGCTTTTTTTGAAGTGTTCAAACTTTTACGTCTTGCCGCAGATCATGATCTTGTTAAAATCCCTAGTGATTTCTGTCTCTGTATACTAACCAATGAGAATCTAAAGCAGATTCACACCAGAAAGGGAGATAAACTGTGAGGAGAGCAAGGCCATGTGACAATATATGTAAGCCCCTCTGTCCCTGGCTGGCTAACTTTGCTCATGACCAAGTGAAGCTGGAATGTGTAAAGACAGTTGAATGTGGCAGGATTCCAGTTAGAGATTATAATTGTCTAAAGTAATCTTCAAAGTCATGTGAAGGCTAAAGCTGTTAAGTGCCCTGGGAACAACATGTGTAGGCAGAAGAGGTGTTTAGGTGAGTGTGGGGATAGTAGCAATTTGTTGTCTATCATAAAAATGTGATAGTGGAGAGGAGTTACGCACAGGGAAACTTTTTTGTTTCAAAATGATTGTTTTTCATTCTGTTTGTAAATATATTTTTGCTTTAAACTTTGAGTCAATTATACCCCAGAAAAGATTCTGCCTCTTTAAAGTCTTCCATCTCTTCGTTGGATTTATTATTGTTTCTAGGTCTCTGTCCACTTTAAAATCTTTAAGCCTATAGTTCAGTTCTATTCATCAAATATTTATTATGCACCTACTACAAGGCATTGTACCAAGAAAAAAATGAAGCAGTCTTTGCCTGCAAGGAGCTTATATTCTAGCCAAAAAACTACAGAGGTAAGCATACCAGCTCCTTCCTAACATCTGCCTGTCACATAAAACTACCCAAGAACAGGTAGCCTTCCCTGACAGTTGGTGAGGGCATCAGGATCTGACTTGCACCTTGGGATTTGTGCAGGTCAGAATCTCATTTCCCAGTGTATTCCTAAGTGTCTTTCTTTGTGATTAGAGGCATCTCCTCTGCTTGCGTGCTTAAAAAACATGTTTAGACCACTAGATTTCTATCTTTACAGTAACGAGCTGAGTATGAAAACAGATTCCCGTTTAAACTTGTTAGATGATGGAACTCTGATGATTCAGAACACTCAGGAGACAGACCAAGGAATTTACCAGTGTATGGCAAAAAATGTAGCAGGAGAAGTGAAAACTCAGGAAGTTACCCTCAGATACTTTGGTTCTCCAGGTAAGCTGATATCAGCTAAGGAATTTTCTTTTTGCTTTCTTCTCTTCTTTTTTTTTTTTTTTTTTGCCTTTTGGAGGGGAGAAAGCAGGGCAATTGGAGTTATTTGACTTGCCCAAGGTCACATAGCTAGTAAGTGTCAAGTGCCTGAGGCTGTATTTGAACTCAGGTCCTCCTGATTCCAGGGCCGGTGCTCTATTCACTGTGCCATCTATCTGCCTCCAGATTTTCTTCTTTAACCAGGGCCTCACTCTTCCCAGCCTCTAGGATTATTTTTAGTCTGTATTAGCAGCACAATCTGAGTAGGCCACCTGGGAAATTAAAAACCTATGGACTGGTTTGAACTGCTGTATTACATGGTCCAGTTCCACCTTGGACAATCAGCTATGTAATGTTGGGTCTTGGTCACAAGAATGAATGTAGAGGGCTACAACCAATCACAGAATGATCTAAATTATTGAATGGGTCCTTAGGTTCTTCATCATTAGTTGGGTGGGTGGGGAAGGAGTGGGAAGTAGATCAAGGTACATAGCATGCTTTCTTGATGGTGAGTTAATATTGTCATCTTTACCTATAAAAAGCCTAGTGGTGATGATAGTAATGATAATCTATGGCATTTCAGTTGAAAGTTGAGCCATTTGAATATTATGCTGCTGAAGCAAAACTCTTCCATATATTCAACTCATTACCTGCTGATATGTGTTCCTTAGCACAAAAAATCTTAAATTAATCAGTTAGTTTAATGGCAAGATGATTTAAATAGTCTTAAAAGTAGCTATTTGGGTGGTTGAGGGGCAATTGCCATGGCTTGGCATAGGTATTGTTATAAGAATAAAAATAGTAAGAGTTACACTGTTTCTATACTTTTAACCATCTGGAGGACTAAAGCACAAGTAATATACTGTGAGAGAAAGACATCTGTATAAAGAGCTTCTTTAGCATTACTGTTTATAACAATGGAAAATTGGAAACCGTTCGAATCACAGCTCTAATAATACTTCACATTTACGTGGTACTTTAATATGCTCTTTAAAGAGCTTTATCTATCTATCTATCTATCTATCTATCTATCTATCTATCTATCTATCTCATTTGATCTGCACAACAACCCTGTGAAGTTAGGCTATTATTATCCCCATTTAGCAGTAGAGGAAAATGAGGCTTTGGCAAATTAAGTGACTTGCCCAGTGCCACAAGGCTATTAAGTGTCTGGGACAAGATTCAAATTCAGGTCTTGCAGACTCAAATCCAGTCCATTCTGCCAATGTTCCACTAAATGCCAAAGGCTAGAGAACTGACTAAACAGACTACGGAGTATCATTCCACATGATGGGATACTGTGGAGATACTCAACTGCATAAATTAGTGTGGAATAATGCAAAATAGAAAAAAACCAACACATGTTAGTATGAAAATCCCAGTTGTGTCCATCTTTGAGACCCAGTATGGTGGAGGTTTGTTTGTTTGTTTTTGTTGTTTTTGCAAAGATTCTGGAGTGGTTTGCCATGCCTTCTTCAGTGGATTAAAGCACAATTAAGTGACTTGCCCAGGATCACACAGCTAGTAAAGTGTCTGAGGTGGAATTAGGCACCTTTAAAGTTGTGCATTTATCTAAACCTGGAAAGAATCTATAAAGAATCGAATAGTTAAAAATGGATTGCTAAATTTGTTTTTCTTTCTGAAAACCTGATTGTTTCCCCCTGCTACCCCAAGGAAAACAGAAGAATAGTAAAATGTTTGAAACCTTGAAAGATCAGTCCTGTAAGAGCATATCAATATTTGTAGCTCAGACCTCATAAACTACATCTGACCTTAGTTAACGAATTGTTTTCCTCAAAGTCAAGATGACACTTTTGAAAAAAGTCTTTTGTTTCAAATATATTTTTCTTTTGTATCTGACACCTTTGAGTATTATTCATTGCAAAGGTAGATGGAGTTGGCACCAAACTGAATATTTTTTTCTATTCATATGTTTAGACAAAGCAGGGTATTATGTTGGTGGAAATGGTTTCAAGGCTTTAATTTCTTTCTTTCTCTCTCTTTCTTTTTCTTGGAATAGCCAGACCCAGTTTTGTCATTCAGCCACAGAACACAGAGGTGTTGGTTGGAGAAAGTGTCACTTTGGAATGTAGTGCCACTGGCCACCCACAGCCTCGAATTACCTGGACAAAAGGCGATAGGACACCATTGCCAACTGATCCACGTGTCAACATTACTCCTTCCGGGGGTCTTTACATAGAAAAAGTAATACAGGAAGATAGTGGGGAATATATATGTTTTGCAACCAACAGTATAGATAGCATCCATGCAACAGCTCACATCATTGTGCAAGGTAAGTGTCATCAAAAATGAAAGAAATGTTTTGTTTGCAAATAATGAGATTTTATACCTCGAATAGCTCTTAATGGTTATCTGATATAATCCATTCTCTGCCCTCTTTATGTTTAGGTGAGAAAATTGAGGCCCACCAATGTTGAGTAGCTTGCAGGTATCACTGACAGGTCCAAGGTTAAATCTCTAGATTTACATTTTGGTCCTTCAATTACTCTGGCTCCTTTCTAAATTTCTTTTTGCATATTCATATATGTTAATTATTTAGCATATAATGTTAACAAAATACTTAATTTTGTCTCTTAAAGAAAATGGCAGTAAATGGTAATAAATAGTCCCTCCATGGCTTCCATATCCCAGAGGTTATGGGTAAATACATCTTTCAAGCCTCAACTCAAATGCAATCTGAATTATCATCAAAATGGAATCACATAATTTGAGAGTTGGCCATCCTCAAAGTTCACCTAGTTCAACTCATATATGAAACTTCAAATTACGGTTGGAAGTAGGGAGGAAAAATCAGCATTTCTATAGTGGACACTGTGCTAAACACATTAAACTCTCATTCGACCCTTACAACAGTGAGGTAGAAGCTATTATTACCGTTGAGATAACTGAGGGAGACAAAGGACTTGCCCAGCTAGTAATCTTCTGAGGCCACATTTG
Organism: Pseudochirops corinnae; assembly: GCA_028646515.1. NCBI lineage: Eukaryota > Metazoa > Chordata > Mammalia > Diprotodontia > Pseudocheiridae > Pseudochirops > Pseudochirops corinnae. Next base: position 76,506 of record JAQQSV010000281.1, on the reverse strand, counting down.
AACTCAGGACTTCTTGACTCCAGGTCCAATAGGGGATTCAACATATAAACAAACATATACAAAGTAAGTTAAATATAGGATAAGAAGGAAATAGCTAACTGAGGGAAGTCATAGGAATAAGAGGGGTTGGGAAAGGCTTCCAGTAAAAGATGGGATTTTATTTGGGCCATTTGATTGTAGGCTCCTTGAGGGCAGGGACTGTCTTTTGCCTCTTTTTGTATCCTCAGGCTTTAGCACAATGTCTTGAACATGGTAAGCACTTAATAAATGTTTATTGACTGATTGTACTAAAAAGGATTCAGTTAGAACTGTTCTAACTGAATCCTTTTAGTATAGAGTGTTCCCTACTTCTGGACCATATATGGTTCATTAGTTAAATTGAATAATTAGGTTAGTTCTTGTGTATGCCTGATACAGTCACATAAGCACAGCTACAGTTAATGACTCTTAAAAAGGATTTCATGGTACTGGTAATTTGGTAATTCTGGTCATGAATTTCAGAAATATATCACTGGGGGATAGCTCTGGAGCTAGAGGGGACCTCAGAGACCATCTGGTTCTGCTCTTCATTTTCTGAATGAGATAACTGGGTCCCAGGAGGGTTCAGTAATTTGCCCAAGGGCATATGGATAGTAAGCATCTGAGGCAGCATTTGAATCCAGATTCTCTGGCTACAGAGCTAATGTTATCATGGTATCACAGAAAGAAATAGCAACAAGATCTTTTTTTTGTTAGGATTGGTGTTGTTCAGCTGTTTCAGTTGTTTGTGTCTCACTCTTGTTGACCCTATTTGGGGTTTTCTTGGCAAAGATACTGGAGTGCTTTGCTGTTTCCTTCTCCAGCTCATTTTACAGATGCAGAAACTAAAGCAAATAGGTTTTAAGTGACTTGCTCAGGGACACACAGCTACTAAGTGTCTGAGACTAGATTTGAACTCATGAAAATGAGTCTTATTCATGCCTAGCGCTGTATACATTGTGCCATCTAGCTGCCATAAACACTATTAGATAAAAAACCCTCCTAGAAGGACTACTAGCATACCAACTGACAATTTTTAAAAAATTTATTAATTTATTAAAAAAATTCCCTATCTATTCAAATGTACCTTAAATACAAATAATTATAAGCAGTTATTATAATTTTAATTTGAAATAAAAATTTTCATTCTACTATCTGTTGTTGTTTTTTTGTTTGTTTATAGAGCTTAAAAAATGTACTGTGTTGACTGATGCTTCTTGATCCTTCAAATTATTCATAAACTCTGATACTTCTCTTAACTATCCTCAGAGAAGGAAATGTATAATGTGTTGTAGCACTTAGGTAATATGGATTAATAACCCCATCTGTGTTGGTATCCTACCACATACTATATTGGAAGCTCTTTGAGAAAACAGCTACTTTCTCCTCTCTGTCTCATCTCATGTGTAGTATCTCATGTGTAACAGGTATTTAATAAAGGCTGCATTTAGACTATTCTGTTCCCCTCTCTCATCAAGCTCTTGGGTATACAACCCAAATTTCCTATTCTGTAATTTAAGCTTGTTCTTTGTTTTATTCATTCATAAGAACCCTTCTCATTTAGTAACTTGTGAACTAACTTTTTGTCCCTCATTTTTCAAAGTTTATGTTTTCTTTTGTCTTAATTATCTTTAAAATTTTTTTATTTTAAAAAATAAATCTTTTATTTAATTTTAATTTTCAACATTCATTTCCACAAGATTTTGTTACAAATTTTCTCCCCATCTTTCCCCTGCCCTTACCCCAAAATAGCGAGCCTACTGAATACCCCTTCCCCCAATCTATTCTCTTATATCCTCCCTCCTTCCCCCAACTTTCTAGTAGGGCAAGATGGATTTCTGTACTCCAGTGCCTGTATATCTTATTTCCCAGTTGCATGTGGAAAAAAAACAACAATTTTTTTTACATTTGTTTTTAAAACTTTGATTTCCAAATTCTTTTCCTTTTTCTCTTCTCACCCACCCCCACTGGAAAGACAAGCAATTCAATATAGGTTGTACATGTGTAGTTATGCAAAATATTTCCATAGTAGTTATATTGTGAAAGACTAACTATATTTCCCTCCATCCTATCCTCCCCCCCACTTATTCTATTTTCTCCTTTGACCCTGTCCCTTTTCAAAAGTGTTTGCTTCTAATTACCCTCTCCCCCAATCTGCCCTCCCTTCTATCATCCTCCCTCTTATCCCTTTCCCCCCTACTTTCCTTCAGGGTAAGATACCCAATTGAGTGTATGTTATTCCCTCCTCAAGCCAAATTCAATGATTGTAAGGTTGTCCCGTTCTCTTTCACCTCTCTGCTCTTCCCCTCCATTGTAACAGTTTTCTCTTGCCTCTTTTATATGAGATAATTTACCCTATTGTATTTCTCCCTTTCTGTCTTTATTATCTTTTCCCTAACTTTTATTCCATTTTTTTCTTCTGTTCTATATCCTCTTCAATTCTCTTCGGATTTCATGTTCCCAACATGATTATAGTATTCTAATAAAGACCTGAGCAGTGCTAATAATTAAAAGAGAATGACCTTCAGCATTCCTATAATTTAACCTGTTTTTATACCCTTTTATCACTTTAAAAAAAAATGACAAAACCTATCCTGCTATACATTAGGGAAGAAATTGCCCATGTGCTAACCTTGTCAGATATTGCAAGGATTGATAAAGTACAAATAGAAGAAACAAAAATGCCCCAGAGCATCTAGAATTAGAGAACCAACAATTCTCATTTTCTTAGATTAAATACACAAATATGTGGAGGGAATATTCAGTGTATAATGTAATAAGGTAATATTCAACATTATCCAAAATGGAACTCAGATTACCCAACAAAACTTTCCTTCCTCTAAGCTTTCCCATTTTTATTGTTGATGTCACTGTTCTTTCAGTAACTCATATTTGAAGCATCGCGATTATCCTTGACTCTTCCATTTTCTGTACTCTGCTGTTTTACGGGCTTATTCCATCAATGACCATATCTTGTTACTTCTACTTCCTCAACATCTGTCACAGTTGTCTTTTCTTTATTCACATTTATGCCCTGTTAGTTTAGGTTCTAATCACTTCTAGCTTTGACTGTTGCAACAGCTTTTTAATTGTTCTCCTTGCTTTCATTCTTTTCCATTACAATCCATCCTCCACAAATTGCCAAACTGGTATTCTTAAAATACATCTCTAACTCTATCACCATTTCCACTTGAAAATTTTCAGGGTCTTCCTATTACGTCTGGGAAAAGATACAAATCTTCAATGTTGCCTTGAATTCTGTCCATAATCCGGCTTTAAACTACCTTTCTAGTCTTTATTTCATATTTTCCCTCTTCCTCTACTATCCCAGTTTAAACTAGCTTGTTAGTTGATATTTGTATATTGCATTCCATTGTCTACCTTCTTGTTTTTGCAAGATATGGTCTCTTGTTTTTTGATGGATTCCTTCTTCAGCTCCACCTTGTAGAAGTCCTGGCTTCCTTCAAATTATGGTTCCAGTGCTACTTCCTACACTAGCCCTTTCCTAGTCTTCTTCTTCTCCCCGGTGTTACTGCTCTTTGATTCTTGAAATTATCTTGTGCATACTTCAGCTTTACTAATTGTATCCAGTAGAATGTCACCTCCTTGAAGGTGAGGGACAGTCTTGTTTTTATCTTTATGTCCTGACCACCTAGCATGGTGCATTGCACAGAGCAGGTGCTCACTAAACACAGGTTGAATTCAACTTGGAAACAAAAAAGCAAATTAAGAACTTCAATGCAGGGATATCAGTTTGAGACTTGATGGGACATGAATCATAATTAAAATATGCCAATGGTAGGGTATACAACTCAGATAAAAGAGGTGACAGAATCAAATTGTATGTGAAGACTACATGGAGCTGGGGAGTAATGGAATATATGAATCAGGGGACAAAGAAGCACAAGTGATATTGTGGTGAGAATTCATTGTATTCAATACAGTCAAAAGGAGGAAATGAATGAGAAGCTTGAGAAACAGATGATAAACCTCACACAGACACATGATATAGTATTGATGGCAGGCTTCATCTATTGCAGCGGTTCTCAGGCTGTGGGTTGCGACCTCTTTGGGGGTTGAATGACCCTTTCACAGGAGTCACAGGAGTCACCTACGACCATTGGAAAACACATATTTCTGATGGTGTTAGGAACTGAGACACCGCTCCTCTGTTTCCAAGTGGGTCCGCCCACACACGAGTATTAAAGGGTCGCGGCATTAGGAAGGTTGAGAACTACTGATCTATTGCATCTTTCTCTGATAAAAACTGAGCAGATGATAACTTCTTAAATTGCTTTAATGATGATTTCATCTTCCTAGGAGGTAAAAGAAGCAACATGAATAACTAATATTCTATATTTTATTCTTATCATCAAGGAAGAAACAAGTAAAAACACTATAGGAACTGATTGGAGTAAAACACATTTGAAATAAATATGTTGGATAAAAGTTTGATTTATAGTATCTATAAAGAAGTGAGACACATCTATAAGAATAACACTTCCTAATAAGTAGAGCTATTTAGAACTAGAACTGGGCTGCCTCTAGAGATTATAGATTCTGCTTTATTGGTAGGAGAAAGGGTAAGGTGTAGAATAGTTTATTTTGACCAGAGGGGGAATTATAAGAGATAAAATTAGAAAGGTAAGATAGTCCCAACAGCCTTGAGTTTGCATTTACTCAGCAATACAGTTCATTTGAATAAGAAATTTTTAAATGACTGCTCTGTACCTGACAATTTTTTTGGTATCAAAGAAGAAAAGACAAAAATGAAACTCTTAGAGAAAAGGTGAGATTTGGTCCCAGGTGTTCTGACACAAGAATCTACCACTTTTCACTGTATCATGCTATCCATTACAGCCACCCTTCCAAAAAAAGAAGAATGGTCTAAACAGGTCCAAGGAAATCATGAGACAACTTTTTAAAAATAATGATAGAAGGGAGTGTTCTTGATACACCTTTTGTTGTTACGTTATAGTTGTTTACATCTGTACTATAATACTTTCAAATTATTCGTTCTCCCTTTGACTTAATTTTTCCAATAATTTATTTTTTTCGTGCAGCTGTTCCTCATTTCACTGTTACCCCTCAAGATAGAGTCGTTATCGAGGGCCACACAGTTGATTTCCACTGTGAAGCACAGGGCTATCCACAACCAGTTATTGCCTGGACTAAAGGAGGTGAGATTTCTAATATTGTATTTCTCTTTTTTCTTTTCTCCCACCCCAAGAACACAGATAAAACTATGGAAAGTACAATTTCCTGTCATTCATACAGGTTTTTAGGGTAAATTTGCCTTTTTTCCTGTTAGTCTAGGGACTTACTGGCCTGAGCCCAGATGAGCTGGGTCTTCCCCAAGCTGACTCTCTGATCCTGGGACATGACTTATTCTCTGCGGACTCCTAAAAGTCCTATATACGTAATGCTTCCATTGTTGGAGTGTGTGTACTCACTGTATATCATTACCTCAAATGCTGAGAAAACCTGGCTTCACTGACTGGCTGGATTGTCCAGTTCTGAATTTATAGTGATCTCTCTCCCCACCTAGTCCCCTCTACGTTGGGCCATCTGGGTTAAGTTAAATTAAGTTGCCAAGTGACATCAGAAGACAAGCAAGAGGTATTTTGGGAAAGTCATGGTGGGGGTTGGGCAGAGTGGGGAGGCAGTTGTATATAAAAGGGGAAAAAAGCTTTTAATTATTAAAGTCTAAACTTTCTTGCACTGTTTTAAATATTGATAGACATATTACATTTTTTATATTTATATTGTGCATATATATATTTATTTCTTCCATATCTTGTTAGCTAATTATATTATTTGATAATTTTACTAATTTTGATTGCCTATAAAATGATATTTGTAGAGCCTCGACAGCAAAAGATAGGTAGATAAGTGTTGGGCCCATGATGCCTTCCTCTTTTGAATTTCAATCTCTTCGTGGGATACCCATATCTGATCCCTTTAGTACATGGGTGCATAACTGTTTTCTGGATCTCTCATATTCTGTCCTGACTTAAACAGGAAGAATGGTACTAGTCTAGAGCCAGGAGACACATTAGATTTAATGAACTCTTGACTTTATTTGATATCCCTAGTGAAGCAAATTTCATATGGATTCATGCAGAGCGGAGTTAATATTCAGAGGCTGGGGACTGATGATAAGTCAGTTTAGGGCCTTTGGAATAAAAGGTTAATACTCTTTACGCTGACCTCATGTTATTGAATAAACTTTTGCAGTGCTTGCTTTCTCAGACTGATAATCAAAAAAGTGCTGTCCAAGTTTGCCAAATTCATGATTTCCTATCCATTTCAAATTATTTATTATGTCACTATGTTCTTTAAAAACAAAAGCCGATCTGTGATTTCATTGGTTTTGGTATTTCTTAGTGAAGAATTTCCTTTACCAAAGCAGATCAGCACTTGATCTTCAAATCACACCTTTAGGGAATAAGACACCTGAGGGTGGCTAGGGCAGCAAAAGATTAAGCAACTTATTAAAAATTACGTAGCCAGTATATTGGGGTGTGCTGGTAAATGTTTAACAAGCAGATCTTTGAAGTATGACATTCTTTTAAGTTTGATCTACATTATTAAAATTATCTCCATTATGTTCTTAAGTCTAGTCATTAAGCAATAAACTGAGCCATGATTTGCAGTGTTTTCCCGTTTCTGAGGTTTAAATGTTCACACTGAAAATTTAACAGATATCTCTCTAGAGCAGGTTTGAGTTGACCCTAGCACCCCCCTACCAGAATGTGTCAGAGGTAGGATTTAAACCCAGGGTTTCCACTTTTCTTGGCTAGTTCTCTATTATACCATAATGCTTCTCTGTCTAGCCTTAGAGTGCCAACAAAACAACTTACTCTTATTATGTTTCAGGGAGTCAACTCTCAGTAGATAGAAGACATCTAGTTCTTTCATCGGGAACTTTGAGGATTTCAGGAGTTGCCCTTCATGACCAGGGACAGTATGAATGCCAAGCTGTCAATATCATAGGCTCTCAGAGGGTGGCTGTGCATTTGACAGTGCAGCCTAGAGGTAAAGTCTACTGTTGGGTAAGAGGTGTGAAGGGGGAATTGTGAACATTTATTTTAGAGCAAATATATTTATTCATGCTTACTGACTTTCATTTCACTGTTCCTTATTAGGAATTATATATTTTACTTTTAAAATTTGGATTTATAAAGTTCGCCATTAAATCATATTATTGCTCCTTAACTCTTTGGCTTTAAGTTGCAAAAAAGTTTGTAAGCATATGTGGAACCAGGTTTTCTTTTAGTTCTGTTAAAGCAAGCATAATAACACTCAAAAGGCTGACTTATTCTTGCCTAATGACTGAGTAGTAAGAGGTTATTTATGAACTGTGGGGGAACTGACATTCTTTGATAAATGAGACCCATATTTAATTTTTAAAAAAATCTATTTTTCAATTAACAAGCTTTTATTTACTTTCCTGTGATACTTATTTAAATATCTCCCAAAACTTCACCCACAAAATAGCTGTACTTTAGGGCAACATTTTAACAGAATCTGTTTCATTTTATTTCTTAGTTCCTCGATCATTTGATTCTATTTTCCCATTCCTTTTCTCTTGCTTTTCAGCTGTTCTAATCTCCTTATATTTCAAGGACTCACTGATTTCAGGTGATGGTGTAGGTAACATTTCCCCCAAAGGATTGCATCTCTACCATCAGCAGATGGTTTGTTGAGTTGCTGTGATCAAAACCATTCATGACTAGGTGGCCAACCTTCTGCTTAAGCCTCATTCATTTGAACACACAGCTTTGCATTCAATTGCTTTCTTCTGATGACCTCTCTAAAACTTCATTTAACAGCCTTTACTTGTACCATTCCCTAGAAGTGTAGGAATTCACTACTTCAGGAAGGTGGGAGAGTTCTAATTAGCTGTGCTGCAGTAAGGTAGGGATGGCACAGACTTTGAGATAGGGTAGCATAGGAGTGTTGCGTGAGAGAACAGAGATTAACATTAACTGGTGTAGCACTAATGCAATATTCACAGTGCTTACAGTGACTGTAAATATGTTGGCATAGTGCTCAATATGCAAAATATAACAGACTTCACATATAGAAGACAGAAGCAAAACATTTATTCAGACACCAGAAAACAGAAACTCAAATCCATCATAGTAGTAAAGAAATTAATAAGCCATAACATAGCATAAAGCCATACCATCCTTTAGCCTTCCCACAAACATTTAATCACAAGCTTAACTGTCTCCCTTGGGTGTATCCTCTCCTCCCTCCAGCTCTAACTGCTCTGACTCCCAGCTTCCTGTGGGCTCTGCTCCACCCTTGAGCAAATTCCTCTCACCACAGGTTCCATGTCCAGTGGTTAATAGGTTCAGCCTATTAGGGGACAGGGAAGGCCTTCAAATTCCCTTAGGCTTATTAAGGGGCAGAGAAGATTTTCAAATAACCATTACCATTACAACTGGGGACACTGAAGTCCCCTACAATTTGTCTCCAACCTTTTCAGCCTTATTTTTGCATTATTCCTCTTTATATACGATATGTTCTAGCAGAACTAGATTTCCTGAACTTGGCACTCTATCTCCCTGTATTTGCCTCAGTTTGTCTCTCATGTCCGAAATGCACTCCTTTATGTTTAGCTCTGCTGAATCCTGCATTTCCTTTCAAGGCTTAGCCCAGTGCCTCTCTTCTGGGATATCACCAATTATTTGTTTTCTCCACCATTCCTACTGTACATTCTCTGCATCTCTCCACTATCTCCATCATTCTCACCATAACACCAGTGCCCTACCCTCTACAGCTACCTTATAATTATATTGTATGTATCTTATATATACATTTGTATGTACATATTTCATATTGCTAGTGCCCTACCTTCCACAGTTACCTTTTATCTATGTTGTACATCTTTTGTATGCATACATATGTAAAATGGCATCTATCCTGTTAGAAATACAAGCTTGTTGGGAACAGAAATGGTCATTTCTGTTTTTCTAATGCCAGTATCTAGCATAGATTAAGTGCTTATTGATTGAGTGGTCACTTATAACCTATATATATGTTACACCCTTCCTACCCCCCCTCCCCCATTCCCATGGTAAAATGGCATCTTATGGAGAATAGAAACTTTGATTTTTGTTATTGTTATCCAGGAGCTTAGCGTAGGCTTTATGCTTGATGCTTTGTATATAAGTGCTTTAAAATATATATTGATTGTAATTGAATGATTCATGTGGTCTAGAAGAGGAATTATCATGTTTTCAGTTTATATTTGTAATTCCTTCCAGTTTGTTACAGGCTTTATCATCTGGCCATTGAGTAGTCACATGTCACTTTTCTTCTAGTTACTCCTGTGTTTGCCAATGTCCCAAGGGATATGACAGTGGAGGTTGGCACCAATGTGCAGATTCCTTGCAGTTCTCAAGGAGAGCCCGTGCCAGTAATAACATGGAATAAGGTAAGAATAAGATAATCTCTGTGGCTGAATTTCTTAAGAGCACAGAAATGTAGTTTGGACTTTACTACTATCTGGTGAAGTTAATTAAATGTGGAGCAACTCACAGCAGCCTGTCCCATCTCTTAGCAGAAAGCAGCAGAGAAGTGTCACAAAGAGTAGATTCGGAGCTGTGCCCCCACTAGAAGAAATTCTGAAAACTTAGATCTAAAAAGAATTTATTTAATGAAATGCTCAAGAAGTGAATAACAGGCTTACAGCCACCATCCAATTAAAATAGGCAAGTCAGTTAAGAGGAACCTGCTACTACAGTTTGTAGCACTGTTTTTGACTCTTGTCTCTTTTGCCCACAGACGTCTTTCCCACTTGTGATGCCAACAAGATTTCATGATAGATAAATCTCATACACAAATGAACATGAATGCACACATGATAATACATGAACATAAGTAATGTAGTACATATATAATATGTCACACACACGTAAATTTATGCATATATTCATGTTTGGACATATTGTGTATGCATTTATTTCTATATGCATATGTGCTTCTATGTACATATATTATGTATAGCCATTTGTATGCATGTATATGTACACATACATTCATGTGTATGTACATATACATGTATATATTGTATATGTATAAACATACATGCAACATGGGTGATTAGTGGCTCGGTTATTTACTTTGTTTTTGCATATATGTGTCATGTTTATATGTTAATCATGATTCTGAATTTTTTGTATATTCTACCCAGGAGTAAAATGCCATATGCTCATCTGTTTCTTCCTTGTTCTACTTGGTATAAGATTTCACTTTGGACCTGGCATCTTAATAAACATTTTTTCAAATTAAATTGAATTTGAAAAGAAGGGAAGACAATAAATGGAATAGTAGTATTTAGAACTTTTAGGTTCAAATCCAGTCCTTTCATTAACCATTTTCTCTTCAGTTCAATTCAACAAACATTTATTAAACACCTACTATGTGCAAGACACTGTGCTCAGTATGCGGGATACAAAGAAATAGGAAAAAAACATCCTTACTCTAAAGAAACTTACATTTATATATTTTAAGGTCAACAGTATTGCCAACAGAAACAGTAAACATTCAGAACAATGTAACAAGCTTTTATCTCTCTCCCCCCTGCCCCCCATATTCAGTTAGGAATAACCAAAGGAGTGAAAAAGTATTCAGACAATATGCATTTGTTCTTTTCCTTCCAGATGTGTTAAAAAAAAAACAAACTGCCTCTCTTTGCCAAGTTTCCTCAATGCTTTTATTTTATGGATAAGGAAATTGAATCCTAGAAAAGTTAAATGACTTGTCCAGGCTAGAGACAGAGCTAGAACTATGTGTCCTGACTCCCAACGGTCTTTATTTATTATATATTGAGAATATGTGATACTTCTTTGGAGGATGAGTATTGCAAAAGCCCCAAGGTGGTTTGGAGAAATATCTTCTGTACCTACAACATTTATAGAATTAGAGAGTTCCCTATTCCTAAGAATTGTATTTGGTCGGGAACAAGTGAAAACCCATAAGAGTTTCTTTAGGGTAGAGGTTCTTAATCTTTTTAAACTTTGTGATGGATACCTCTGGCATTCTTGTGAATATTATAGACTCCTCAAAGGGGGGTGGGGGTGGGGAGATTTGTCTACATTCATAATTTAAGTAAATGCTTTCAGTTAGAGGTTAGAGAAAATTGAAATGTATTTTTCCTGATCCACATTTAAAGAAACTCTGAAATCTACCGAGGGACTCAGTTACCTGCTTCAGGGACAATTTTAGTTGATAGAAGTTTGGATAGTGAAGAAAGCAGGGAAACAAATGCCTACTATTGTGCCAAGCACTGTGCTGTGATTTACAAAAAATATTTCATTTCATCCTCTCAATGACCCTGGGAGAGAGGTGCTATTTTTATCCCCATTTTATAGTTGGGGACACTGAGGCAAACAAAGGTTAAGTCACTTGATCAGTCAACCAGTTTGAGGTAAAATTTGTACTCAGATCTTCCTGAGTCTAGGCCCAACACTCTAACCCAGGGGTGGGGAACCTGTGGCCTTGAGACCACATATAGCCTTATAGGTTCTCAGGTATGGCCTTTTGACTAAGTCCAAGTTTTATAGAATAAATCCATTAAGAGGATTTATTCTGTGAAGTTTGGATTCTGTCAAAGGGTCTCCCTTGAGGACCTAGAAGGCCACATGTGGCCTTGAAGCCAAGGATGAAAGTTCCACACCACTGCTCTACCACTATATCACCTAACTACCCTTAGGTCTCAATTTTTCTCTCTTTTATATAGTAGAACACAGAAAGAGTCATCCACTTCCACTTCTTTTTCTTTTCTTTTGCAAATCCTCCTAGTGGAAAAGCAAAAAACCCCTGGCTAGGGCTATGTCATGCTCAAAAGTGGTGTGGGGGGTTGTTTTTGTTTTTATTTTTTTAGTTTTTGCTTTGTATTTCAAATAAGAGTTGGCCTACAACATAGGTAAATGGGAAGCAAGAAAGGGCATTTATGGTTTTGTTTTATGTTTAAAGTCTGCTTTAAAAGACCATGCCCATGTTAGAGGATTTTCTTTAATTCTCTCAGGTTGAAAACTTTGTTAAGATTATAATAGGTAAGAATATATTCAAGACACATATGCTATACTTCTATTTAAGTGATGATTTTTTGTTTCACTTTGAATTTTTTAGTGAATTGTTATGGTTTCCTTGATAGATGTTGGAATACTACTTATTGTTAATGTTTGGTGTTGAGTGAAATAGATTAAATTCCTTCTGGGGCTCAATTTTATGCTAGGCTGAGGGCAAACCTTAAGAGACTCCAGTTTGGAGAATCATTTAAGAGAAAAATAAGCATAAGAAAGACTGAGTCTTCTTTTTCCAAACAACTAATTGTTCTGTTTTGTTCTAGGATGGAGTGCAGGTAACTGAAAGTGGCAAATTTCATATCAGTTCAGAGGGATTTCTCACCATAAATGATGTTGGACCTGCTGATGAAGGTCGCTATGAATGTATTGCCCGGAACACAATTGGATATTCCTCAGTTAGTATGGTCCTAAGTGTTAATGGTAAGACTTAGCCATGCCAATAGGAATTATTTCTTATAATTTGTACAAGTTATTTCACTCAGCAAGCACTAAGACCCTACAATGTAAAAATCAGATCATTCATTTGGAAATATTTTATTGTAGAATTTTAGAGAAGAAAATGATGTTACAAGTTAAGGTGACAAAATCCTTCATTTTGTAGATGTGGAAACTAAGGCATAAGAGAGTTTCTAAGATTCTAACCTAAAGGGGACAGAGCTAAACCAGTGGACAAATTCCCAACTTGGTGCTCTACTCACTACACTAGACCATTTTTAAGTCAGCTTAATCAATTCTCTTCACAAGATTTATTTCTATAAGTGATGTAGTGGCTTGGTATAGATTTAATTACTGTTTCTGACAAATACTAACAGTTGAACCAAGTCACTCAATCTCTTTAAGTTCTCCAGGTAGGTCTCTAAGGTTATGAATTATAGAAGTGCTCTTGATTTGCACTGTTGGAAGAAATATCCACCTTCCTTATTTCCCATACCAGTGAACCCACCTTTCCTCCCCTCAGGAAAATTACTCTTGAAATTGCTCTCAAAATAATATTATTTATTCTTTCATTGACCTGCATAGGTAAGATGTTTCAGAAATGGAGGGTCTGTTCAGAAAAAGTCCTTGATTCATATATTTTCACACACACACACACACACACACACACGATCTGATCCATTAAAACCATGCCCTTCCACAGTAGAAAATACTTCAATTGCAAAATGAAGTAAATCCTCATTATTAATTGCCAACATAAGGTGAAAGATGCATATTTATAAAATTGCATAAGAAAGGACATATGGATCAATTTGAATCATAGAAAAAAGATTTTAATCAGCTGCTGTGTGTACCACAACTGCATTAGGGGCTATGGAAAATGGGTAAAGCATTTCTTCTTCTCTCAAAGAAATTAGTGTCTGGTTGGAGAGAGAATATTTCTATTTACATATGACACAGAAGCAAACAGCAGATTCTTTAGAGCTAAGGTTGATGATGCAGATTGAAAATATCATAGAAATAGTGAGAAAGGACACATCAAAGTGGGCTAAAATATTCTTAAGGAAGCTTTATAGAAGAAGGAAGACTTGAACCGGGAAATTTCAGGATGTATCATATTTAAACACATTGAGAGACAGGAGTGGGTAAATCATATAAGCTCGTAGGAAGAAAATTATTTGGTATGTCCCAGGAATAACGAGGAAGTTTCTTTGATTGAAGTGGAAGGTATTTTCGGGGCTGTGTTGGTTTATACAGGTTGATAAGATGGGAGCAGATTATGGAGCTCTGTGAAAGCTAAAGAAAAGAGTTAAGACTTCCCTTAGTAAATAATACGGAATCATGGAAATCTTATTAGCAGATGAGTGATATGATGAAATTGATGTTAGTTGTGGCAGCACACAGAGTGACTTAAAGGAAGAATAACCTGAAGGCAAGAACACTAGTTAAGAATGAGCTACCGTGGGGCGGCTAGGTGGTGCAGTGAATAGATCACTGGTTCTGGAGTCAGGAGGACCTGAATTCAAATCCGGCCTTGGACACTTAACACTTACTAGTTGTGCTTGGGCAAGTTACTTAACCCCAATTGCCCTGCCTTTCCCCCTCCAAAAAAAAAGACAAAAAAAGAATGCCAACCAACAAGTGTTCATCGACTCTCTATTTAAAGATAGCCTAACGAAGAATAACCCATCACTTCCAGAAATAGTGCTTTACGTTATTTGTTGGTCAGTTGTTTGAAGTCATGTTCTGACTCTCTGTGACACCATTTGAGGTTTTCTTGGCAAAGATCCTGGAGTGGTTTGCCATTTCTTTCTCCAGATCGTTTTTATAGATGAGGAAACTAAGGCAAACAGGATTAAGTGACTTGTCCACGGTCACACAGCTAGTAAGTGTCTGGGGAGAGATTTGAACTTGTGAAGATGAGTCTTCCCCCCTCTAGGCCCGTATTCTATCCACTGTGGCACCCAGCTGCCCTTTTTATATTTTTGGAAAACCCTAATTGTTAAGAAGGTGGGTTTCCTGCTGACTTTCATCAAGGCTAACTTTGCTTCTTTGAAGCTTCTATCCATTGTTATTAGTTCTTTCCTTTGGGCCAAATTAAACATCTAATTCCTTTCCCATGTATCATAAGAGAGATGTCATCTTAACCTGAATATTTTCTTTTCCTGGTTCCTTTTTTCGTAGTGGCAGCTAGGTGGTACAGTAGATAGAGCACTGGTTCTGGAGAAAAGGAGAACCTGAGTTCAAATTTGGCCTCAGGTGCTTATGTAGCTGTGCATCCTTGGCAAGTTGCTTAACTTCTATTTGCCTCAGTTTCTGAGGCAATAAATAGCACCAATCCCCCAAAGTGTTGTGAGGATCAAGTGAGATATTTGTAAAATGTTTAGCATGTGCCTGGCACATACTAGACACCATATAAATGCCAGTTTCTGTTATTGTTGTTGTTGCTGTTTCATTATCATTATATTTTTTTTGAGGGGCAGTTGGGGTTAAATGACTTGCCCAAGGTCATACGACTAGTGTTAAGTGTCTGAGGCTGGATTTGAACTCAGGTCCTCCTGACTCCAGGGCTGGTGCTCTATTCACCATGCCACCTAGCCACCCTCATTATCATTATTTTTTAAAAAAACATTTCCTTCATCTGATCTTATTATAAATTAGCAACTTCGGGAAAAATACTTTATCTCCTTGGGTTTCAGTTTCCTGATCTATAAAATGAGAAATGTTGGTAGATGGTCTTTAACATCCCTTTCAGGTCTTATATTCTATAACCTTATAACTAGAGGAGAAAATAAAATTCACTCCATGGTCTTGAATTTGAGAAAATGAGAATAGTTCTTGGTATGCACCCTTGCCACTGTCTTCCCCATCCCACATTGAAGCTCTGCAGCCTCTACTCTCTTGTCCCATTTATATCAGGATGATCAGCTATCATTCCTTAAAAAAGAATGACTATAGTTTTCTTCCTCCTTCTTTATGAGCCTTGTGCTTCTTTCAGTTTCCAAGCAGTAGTAGCAAGAAAGCACTTTGGAGAGGATCAGCAGACTTGTTGGAAATAGGAACAAACTCATGCACAGATTTTGGAGAGTTGTCTCTCTGATGTGGTGCTGTAGGTGAATCCAGCATCTCTGAAGAAGGATGTAGAAATCATAATAATATCTGGCCCACTTACATAATACTTTAAGACTTTGACTTTTTTAAAAAAATAGTTAATAAAATACTTTTTGTTTTAGCTCACTGACATTTCTTCTGTCCCCTCCCTCAATCCTTTGAACTATTAATCCATTTAAGAAGGAAAAATAATCAGTACTTCAAGGTCTGTGAAGCACTTGGTACACAATATTTCCATCATTTGTTCATTATTATAACCCTGTGAAGAGAGAATATTGCCAGCATTATTAGCATCCCAATTTTACAGATGAGGAAGCTTAGGTCAGAGAGGTCAATCAATTTGTTTATAGTTGCATAGCTGAATATGTCAGGACGTGAACTTAGATCCTTTATAATTCCTAGTCCAGTGAGCACAAGACCCTTCCATTATTATATGTTTATATAATAATTATATAACCCAAATAATAATAATAGCTAATATTTATATAGCACTTATGTATACGGTGCTTAGTGCTTTATAATAATTGTCTCATTTGACCTTCAAGACAACCGTAGGAGGTAGGTACTATTATTATCTTCATTTTACTGATGAGGAAATTGAGGCAAACAGAGGTTAAGTGACATGGACATGGTCACACAGCTAGTATATATCTGAGATCATATTTGAACTTATCTTCCTGACTCCTGGGCCAGTGTTCTACCCATTGTACTCTCTGTGTGTGTGTGTGTGTGTGTGTGTGTGTGTGTGTATTTATGTGTATGTATATATACAGAAATACATTATGTATTTTAAATTACATGTAATTTTTGGGCCCATGAAAACTTTTTCTATAGAAGCCTAAGATCTAAAAGAATGTCTATCTTCATCCAGCATATGGCCACTCAGATTTCTAGATCAGACACTGATATTAGCAATCTAAGAACATATTCAGAGTGGTTTCACTAATTCTTCCATTATATCATATATTTGTTCTTCTTGGATTGTAGGGATGGAAATGTGCACTTCGCTTAGATGTGCTAAAACTTAAAGAGTAAATGCAAAATCCATCTGAAATCAAACTGTGTGACTAGTGCTTTTCATTCTGTTCTGGGCCATTCACTATGGTCTATCGTTAACTTTTCCCATGACTTTGTCATGAAGCAGTCAAGCAGCTTGCTGTTCAGACAGCTTAATCCCCCTTCCCCCTTACCTACAGAATCTTGTCTGGAAAATGAAAGTTCTTAATTTCCTCAATGCAAAGCAAATACCTTTGAATTGAGTTGGTGATGAGTAACAAACTTTGGTTTAAAAAAAATGAACCCAAGACAAAAAAAATGTGTCCTTCTTTGTAAGTTTTAGTGATGTAGTGTCTAGACATAATTTTATGAGTAACATGTATAGGTATTTTTTTTCTGGTAATGGGCAACTTCTTGGTACTTTTGTAGTTCCTGATGTCAGTCGAAATGGAGATCCTTTTGTTGCCACTTCAATTGTAGAGGCAATAGCAACAGTGGATAGAGCCATCAATTCAACACGGACACATCTGTTTGACAGGTACAGTAGAGATTAAAAAAAAATGAGTCTGCAATCCTCTGATTGACTGGGACAATTTTTTGAAAATCCATACACTTCCATACATAAATTTTACTGGTCTTCTGTTTGCTGCTGAAGGATTCAACTGCTTTTTAGTTTTTAAGTAACAAATAACATTGACATCTGGCTAATTTCTATGGCTTACCACTCTAACTGGAAAAGTTGGCCTTTCAAATAGAAACATATCTATGATTCACAAGTAAAACATTTACCTAATATGAACTATTTTGTTATTTTAATGATCTGATAAAAGCAAAATATTAGAAAGAACCTATAAATATATTTATCATACACAGCTCTAAACTGTTGTTATTTTAATCAACGTTGTGTTTTCTTTTGTATTAATTACAGATTTTTTTTCTTTTTTAAAAATTTTGCTTTCTGCTTTTGGATGAGTGAATAAGGTATAGTACATTCTTTTTCTATGGATTATTCGGCTGTGGAAATAGCAAAAAGCAAATACGTCATTTCTGTATATTGGTGGTTTGTTCCTCTATCTTCTTTCTTCGACTATCTTCTAGTAGTATGGTCACATGATTTGTGTTTTCTCCCTTTTTTTCTTTTCCTTTTTAACTTGTTAGCCGCCCTCGTTCCCCAAATGACTTGTTGGCCTTATTTCGATATCCGAGAGATCCTTACACTGTGGAACAAGCAAGAGCTGGGGAAATCTTTGAAAGGACTTTGCAGCTTATACAGGAGCATGTACAGCATGGTTTAATGGTCGACCTGAATGGAACAAGTCAGTAATTCATTTAAACTATTAAGTACCTAATGTGTGCCGGGCGCTGGAGATGCAAAGACAAAAACACAAATCTACAAGGACCTTACATTCTGTTCAGAGGAAATAACACACACACATTAAAAATACAAAATGTGTATTAGGTAATTTCTTGAAGAAACAAAATGGGGGGTAGGGGTAGGTGGAGAGGGAAAAATATTAGCATCTAATTCCTGAATAAAAAATTGTAATCTCTTTCTCTCCTTCTTTCCCCTCACCCTTTTTCTTTTTACCCCTTTTCCTTCCCCATCTCCTTTCCTATAGCTGCTGCAGAAATGAATGAAAGAATCATTTTAGTCCTGTCTGAGTCATTTAGAAGTTTTTAAAAATCCACGTGTCTCTGATAAACTAATTTGACTCCTCTTAGCAACTCAAGTAGAAAAACCACTTTTTAGTTTTTTTTTAATAATTCAAAATATTGATAGTGACCAGATTTGTGACTTTATTGACATAGGAAATGCCTGGATGAGGTAACTTCCTCTACTGATTCAAGTCAGCACCATGTCTACAGCTCAGTTTAACACCACTGAGAAGTTAGAATACTAGTATAGGGCTAGTTAGTGTTAATGTGTTTCAGAGACAGGGATTGACACCATGTCTTCTTGGTAGCCAAGGCTAATTCTATCCGTTATTCTCTCGTAACATCTGAAGTAAAAAAATAACCCCAGCATTTATTTTTAAGTAATTTACAATATTGATATCTGACTTATTTATGAATCTTTTCTCATTGCCCATTTTCAAAATGTGGGAAAACATTGGTTGTTCTAAACTCATCATATCCTTTCATTGTAATTTGATTACAATTTCAATCTTCCTAAGTTATTCTTTAAGAAATGCATCCAGAGGTACCAGACTAAATAATTAGCATATATTTTGACATTTATAATTTGGAATGTGTTTTGTAACATTCCAGTGGGTTTTCTGGTCAAGATTCCTTGATAAAATGACCAATTCCTAACTCAAGAGAAGAGTACTGATAGATGATTCCCTTGAAATTATGTGTACCAGGAAAGGAGAGTTGTGGATTTAAAAGTAGTTCTTTCCCAGTGTGGAAGTAGAATTTCTCTCCCTAGCACTGTTCCATAACTATTGTCTATGGGTTTGTGTGGAGGTATATGTGTTTTCAGGGATTCTTGTAAAGTCAGGAGCTCAAAAGAGAATTCAAAGGTCTTGAACTTCATTTTTACGGTAAAGAAACTAAGATTGAAAGCTGTTATAATGTGCCCAAGGTCACATAGGTAGTAAAAAGTGAGCTGAGATTTAAATCCTGGTCATCCTACTATAAAAGCTGTTGTTCTTTCCTTTAGAACATACATTCTCTTCTATTCTTGGCCCAGGCTCCATGCATATTTCCCTGCATGAGGAAATGTTGAAAGTTATGACTTCGGATCATTAACTTTTTCAGAAGGACCTTACCTCATGGTCACAGTTTTGGAGGGAGAGACTAAAGAGCCTCCTACCCGCCCCACCCCCAGTATTCTGCTTCATCCCATCCTCAAAGAAGGCTTTCTCCCTAGTGCGCTAGAATAAAGGAGTCTTACTAAATCCATCATCCTTAGTGCCTTAATCTCACCTCAGTAGCATGCTAAATTAATGGCACTTCTTTATGGCTTGTGGAACACTAAAGCAGAACAATTTATACCTGTGCCTTTCCTATTTTGGCAAAAACAAATTAACATACCTACCTTCCCTCCCCAAAAAAATAAAAATAAAAAAAAAATCATGGTGTGCATGAATAAAGTGCTTTTGATGAAGTTCCTGTGAAGAGAGAATGGTCTCTATTTAATACCTCAGTACCTAAAGTCTTACCTCAGCTTTCTTTATCCCTAGCCCTCTGGTCCTCCATATTTATCTGGCTAGTAAGTATTACTAGGAAGTAGGAAGATTGATGGCTATTCCTTCCGTTGATAGAGATCACAGCTTATTCATGCCTTCTTATTCTATGTAATTCTCATCAGTGTTTTTCCACTAATTTTTTTTATAGGAGATTGATCCAAAATAATACTGATCTTCCTTCAGGTCTTTTAATATGCTATGGACAGCAATGTAATAGCTCTTAGACTGTCCGTGTATTGTCTCTTACTCTTACCAAATGGCCACATATGAGAACTAATGAATTAGATGGTTATAAAATATATTATTATTTCCCAAACTACTCTTAAGCTAAAACAAATAATGACATATTCTAAAATGCCCAGTAGTTTTTTTTAATACATTTGCCCCCCCCCATTACCTGTTAAAACAATTTTTAAACATTTTTTAAAAAAAGTTTTGAATTCAAAATTCTATCCTTTCCTCCCTCCCTTAATCCCTCTCTAAAGTGGCAAGCAATCCAATATGTATTACATATGTGCAATCATTTAAAACCTTTCCTTATTAGTCATTTTGTACAAGAAGGCTCAGCTTTAAAAAAAGAAAGGAAGGATGGAAAGAAAGAAGAAAAATAGAATGCTTCAGTCTGTATTCAGACAATACCAATTCTTTCTTTGAAGGCAGATAGCATGCTTTGTCATTAGTCCTTTGGGGTTGTCTTAGATCATTGTATTGCTGAGAATAGCTAAGTCATCACAGTTCTTCATCATATAATATTGTTGTTACTATGTTCAATGTTCTCCTGGTTCTTCTCACTTCATTTTGCATCAGTATATGTAAGTTTTTCCAGGTTTTTCTGTAATCATCATGCTTGTCATATGGTATAGCACAATAATATTCCATCACAATGATATACCACGTCTTGTTTAGTCATTCCCCAATTGATGGGAATCCCTTTGATTTCTAATTCTTAGCCATCATAAGGAGAGCTCCTATAAATATTTTTGTACAAATAGGTCCTTTTGCCTTTTTTTTGGATGTCTTTGGGATATAAACCTAGCAATGGTATTGCTCTATCAGACAACATTAACTGTTTTATAGCCTTTGAAATGTCCAGTATTTTTGAGGACAACATAATGTAACTGACAAGCTTACCACCTTTGAGTGATATTTACTTGGAGGATTCATTTAGTCAGTCAACAAACATATATTAAGCACCTATTAAATGCAAAACTGTGCACCACTTGGGAGTTTTCTGGAAATGATGACACTGTATTAAGAAAGCTAGTACTAAAACTTGGCATGACTCACATAGAAATATTGATGAAAAATATTTTTTCATGTTCTGTTTTGATTTTCATGATTGAGAGTTTTTTGACTTCCTAAAATTAATTTATTGTTATTTAATGGAGAGATATTTCAATCCCATCAACTTAAGAATTGTGAAATTTAGATTTGAGAAGTATTTAAAGGGAAAATGAGCTCTGCATTTGATTTTTTTTTTAAAAAAGGAAAACTAGATGCGCATAATATATTTTTTCTCAAGGGAGACATTAGTCAAAAAGTATGTTCCCTTCACCCATGTTTATTTCCCTTTATAAATGTTGCGTATTTTTGGTTGATGATGATGATAATGGACATTAATGTAGCTCTTTAAGGCTGCTAACAAAGTTATTTTTACATATATAATCTTTTATTTGGTTCTCATAGCAGTTTTTTTAAAGTTTGGGGCTATTTTTTGGGAAGCTAAGAATGGGAGAGGTAAACTAATTTGCCCATAGTCACACAGCCAGTAAAGGTTGGAGGTGGGATTTAAATTGAAGCCTTCTCATCTGTAAGACCAGCACCCTCACCACTAATCCATGGTGCCTCTTTGTCAATTCTCTGTTTACCCCTCACTTCATTCTGCAGTGAGTTGGTCACCTGAGACCCAGAGAAGGGAAGGGCCTTGCTCAAGGTCACACAGCTAATAAGTAGCAGAGTCACAATTTGAACTGTAATATGCAGATAACAATTCCAGTGTTTTTTCCTTTTATTCTGAAAGGGCTTGGTTATAGCTAGATCACCTCATCTTCTATTCATTTATTTATTTTTTTTTGTTAGCACCTAGATTTATCAATCAACTTACATTAGGTGCTAAGCTCCTGCTATATACACAGAACTGTAATTGATCTCTCTGTAGACTCTAGATTCTCTTTACATGAAATAACTGATGATGCTATTAATACACCAATGCCTGTGTTTGTGTGTTTCAGTTCAGTTCAATAAAACTTTGTTAATGTACTAGGTAGGCATTGATGAAAAAAGACAAAAATATAACTTTCTCTGTTCTCAAGGAGTTTATATTTTACTCTGATGTCAGTATAATTTGACATTTCAATCAAGGGAGTGAAAAAAGTGTTAACAAAATTTGGGGTTGCAATTTACTTTGCTTCTTATCTGCAAATGAAAAAGTCATTTTTGGGTTCTTTTTTTTTTTGGTCTTCATTTCAGGCTACCATTACAATGACCTTGTTTCTCCTCAATACCTAAGTCTGATCGCAAACCTGTCTGGCTGTACTGCCCACAGACGAGTGAACAACTGTTCAGATATGTGCTTTCATCAGAAATATAGGACCCATGATGGAACTTGCAATAACCTGCAGCATCCAATGTGGGGTGCATCTCTAACTGCCTTTGAACGACTCTTGAAATCTGTGTATGAAAATGGGTTTAATTTGCCACGAGGTATTAACCCAAATAGGCTTTATAATGGATACCCACTCCCCATGCCTCGTTTGGTTTCTACCACTTTGATAGGAACTGAATCAATTACCCCTGATGAGCAATTTACCCACATGACAATGCAGTGGGGTCAGTTTCTCGACCATGACCTAGATTCCACAGTTGTTGCTCTCAGTCAAGCCCGGTTCTCTGATGGCCAGCACTGCAGTTCTGTCTGCACCAATGATCCTCCCTGCTTTTCAATTATGATTCCACCCAATGACCCTAGAGTCAGAAATGGTGCCCGTTGTATGTTCTTTGTACGTTCTAGTCCAGTATGTGGCAGTGGCATGACCTCTCTGCTCATGAACTCTGTCTATCCCCGAGAGCAGATCAATCAACTCACTTCATATATAGATGCATCTAATGTTTATGGGAGCTCAGATCATGAAGCCCAGGAAATCAGAGATTTGGCCAGCCATAGAGGCCTCCTGAGACAAGGCATAGTACAGAGATCAGGGAAGCCTCTTCTTCCCTTTGCAACTGGCCCACCAACTGAATGTATGAGAGATGAGAATGAAAGTCCCATTCCCTGCTTCTTGGCTGGAGATCACCGTGCTAATGAGCAACTTGGGCTGACCAGCATGCACACACTGTGGTTTCGAGAACATAATCGTATTGCTACTGAATTACTAAAACTCAATCCCCATTGGGATGGTGACACTATATATTATGAGACACGTAAAATTGTTGGTGCAGAGATGCAACATATCACATATAACCACTGGCTACCTAAGATCTTCGGTGAGGTTGGCATGAAGATGCTTGGGGAATATAAAGGTTATGACCCCAGTGTTAATTCTGGTATCTTTAATGCCTTTGCAACGGCAGCTTTTAGGTTTGGTCACACACTTATCAATCCACTACTGTATCGACTAGATGAGAACTTTGAGCCCCTCCCACAGGATCACCTACCTCTGCACAAGGCCTTCTTCTCACCATTCCGGATTGTCAATGAAGGTGGCATTGACCCCCTCCTAAGAGGATTGTTTGGTGTTGCTGGAAAGATGCGTGTGCCATCTCAGTTACTGAATACTGAGCTGACAGAGAGACTGTTCTCTATGGCTCATACTGTGGCCCTGGATCTAGCAGCGATCAATATCCAGAGGGGCCGAGATCATGGTATTCCACCTTATCATGACTATAGAGTGTACTGTAATCTCTCCTCTGCTTCCACTTTTGAAGATCTGAGAAATGAAATTAAAAATCCTGACATTCGAGAGAAACTTAGAGGGTAAGTTTCAAAGAAAACTTGGACATTTTTTTGGAATAATATACAAACTTTGGGTAGGGCAGTGATAGGTTATATTATGTTCATAAACATGTCACAAACCTGCAACAATATCTCATGGCAAAAGGCAAATTATAAAACATTCTGAAATATTCTGTCAGGGTTGCCAAGAAAAAGATCATTCAGGAATACTAAGACGGGGGTGGGAGGATGGAGAGGAAGGGGTGAGGGGAAGAGAACAAAGTAAAAAGTACACAGAAGATAACAAAAGAAAATTTACAAGGAAGCAAAGAAAAGATGGATAGCTCTTAATGCATAGTATTACATGGACTTTCTCGAAATGGAAATTTTATGCTATATATTTTGAATCTTACGTTCTGCTGTGCACATGGCATGTTTGTTTTGCTTGTTTTGTATTTGTTTTGATATTTAAGTTTATAATATTTTTTTCTTTTCTTATTGTGCATTTAAGTTTTAATATTTAGAGAAAAAAGAAATACTAAGACTAAGCTCCCTTAGCTAAGTGGAAAAATAACACCACCCAATACTTTTCATCTTCTGATGGATGGCCCAAGTTATTCTGTGTCTCCAAGACCATAGTTAGGGAAAGAGTGATGTGTAACAATTCGGTCTTTTCATGATGCTGTATGGCTCTAAAGTTAAGTCACAGCCATGGTCTCTGAAGAATCAACTTGCATGTCACCCAAGGGATAATGTAGAGGCCCATAATGTGTACAGGGCAGTCATGCTCCATTGGTTTCCACACAGGCAAGAGGTCTAAAAGAAGGCCCCCAGCACGCTGAGTGGAGCCCTTGTGGAGGATTGATTAAAAGGCATAGAGAAGAATCATGCATGATTTGGAACTCTGTGAAGACGTATCTAATATATCAAAAAGATCCTGTATCTATCAAAATAGCATTGTATTCATAATTCAAATTTGCTATTTAAGATCATTTGTTCGCTTTTAAAAAGAGGGCATTTTCTAAGGTGGTACTGGTAGAACAGTTGGTTCAATCTCAACAAGATCCTTGTGTAATGTCAAGCCCAGGGAAGAATTTTTCACACTTGATCTAAAACATGTAATTGATTGAATCTGAAATCTGTGTTGGGAATTGGTTGTTTTCAACTGGTTAAGATAGCAGGGAATCTAATCACTTAGTGGACTATGTGGACTATGGAGTCTTCATCAATTTGCTCAATGGAAACTGATACTCTTCTCTCAGTTTTGATGTTTGCTGCCCTCAGCAAATCCACTGGAATCTGGCAAAATCCGTAGCTGAAAATTCTGCTTAGCTCTTTAGTAGCTTTGGGGAGGTTCTGCATTTCCTCTTTCAATTCCTTCTCCATTGTTTAAGCAGTCACAGAAAAGTCTGGATGCCACAGTTTGTAATCAGATCTGGTAATTAGCATTTTTCCCTACTTCCAGAAAACATGACGATGTAATGTGACAAACCACCACCTTTTTACAAAGCATAATAGGTTAATGCCTGTTCCTGTTGCTTCCAAAAAAAAAAAAAAGGGCCTTCTCATTACCAAAACAGTAAAGAAAAGGAAATAAGTGAAAGGAGAAGAAAACTAAACCTTCCTTCTCAAAGGGAAAGCCTGGTCCCTTCCAGAATTCTCTGAGCTCGTAAGCTCATCTCCTCACAGGGATTAAAGGTCTGGGATTGTCCTAGAGGTCATCCCCCTCACCCTTCAGGTGAGAAACCAAAACTGTCATGGTACTTTTGTAGCAACACTGGTCTAGGGGAGTTGGGGTCCTGGCTCTCTTCCCCATGAAGAGGCTTATATTTTGTCTCAATCCGGTACCAATTACCCATTGCTACAATAAAATTCTCTGAGTTCAGGTGACACTGAGGTACTTCATTCTCTCCCTTTTAATTTAAAATTTCAGAATCTAGGGGCACAAAGAATTTTGGCTTATGATTTTTAAAAATATGTTACAAAAATTTATACTATAACAATTGCAGTTGGGTCCCGACATGGCCTGGAGTACTTTACTCTCTCCCTTTTACTTAAGATTCAAAGTGTAGTTGCACAGATAAATTTTAGCCCATTTAAAAAAAAATATCATGTTACCAAAATTCATAGCAAAACCAATCTGGCTGTTAATAGTTGATGTGAAATTCTCATAACTCAGGAGTAGCTCTCTAAAATGGAAAATATCATAGACAGCCTTCCTTAATAAGCCAAAGAGCAAGCAGAAATCATAATTACAGAACTCTGGTGTATTTTTTTCAGAATGCCAATTTTCCCTCAGAGAATAAATCTCAGGTCCTTGCTGCAAAGTTGCTGCTCTCCTTTTTGGTGGTGTTTGTTTTATTTGGAGAAGTTTGATGATCTTAATCTACCACATAGAACGCAATTTCCATTAATTCTGTACCTCAGAAACTATAGGTTTTGTGCAGCAAACACTCATTCTAAGAGAATAGATCTAGCCTGCTTAGCTAGAATCATTTAACCAGAAGGGAACTCCAGGTCATTTGCTTCCAGGAACATAGCTGACCCTTCAGAGACACAGGATGTATTTTCTTTCCTGTTTTGAAAGTATCTCAGCAATAGATGCTCCATAGCCTGGTTTGTTGTACTGGCTAAGCATTCATAGGATTCGTGTGTCTGTGTGTGTGTGTGTGTGTGTGTGTGTGTGTGGTGCTTTTTGGAGGGGCGAAGGTAGGGCAATTGGGGTTAAGTGACTCACCAAAGGTCACATGACTAGTTTTGTCTTAAGTGTCTGAGGCCCAATTTGAACTCAGGTCTTCCTGACTCCAAGGCTGGTGCTCTTCTATTTACTGGGCCACATAGCCGCCCCTGTAGGATTCTTTATGTCTCATAAATTTCTCACTTGATACAGTTTGACTCCACCAATCTTAGTATCATTGAATTAGGGAAAAGATCACAGATGAGAAATCTGAAGCATAGAGAGATTAAGTGATTGCTGGAATCATACAACTAATGTGTCTGAAGTGAAGTTTGAACTTAGATCTTCAGTACTCATCCCCATACACTGGGAGTAGCTAGGTGGGCCAGTGGATAGAGCATCAGTCCTGGAGTCAAGAAGACTCATCTTCCTGAGTTCAGATCTGGCCTCAGACACTTGCTAACTGTATGAACCTGGGCAAGTCACTTAACCCATTTGCCTCATTTTCAGTGATCATAGAGTCCACTATTTACATTTCACAGAAAAGGAAACTGAGACCAGTGAGTAGTCTTGAAGTGTTAGAAACTATTTGAAAATAATCTGTTCTCTGAAATCTTTTGAATATATCATTTCATTCTTTTTATATGGTCCCTTTCCTTCACAAAACTTTTATTCGGAGGTCAAAGGCAGTCTTCCTCCAATACTGTTTTGGTTCACCAAAGAATGAAATTTCCATTTGAAAATTTCAGTATTTGCATGTATCAGTGATCACTATGAATAGAACAAATGCCACTACTTGGTTTTAACTTTAAATTTGAGATCAGTTCTTTAATTTATTGCTCACAATTTACTCTTCAGCTGTAAATATTTTCCTAGGAAGAAAGTATCTGCTTGGAGCCTCACTCATCTTTTAATTAAATTAATCTTTTTTCAATTAACAATCATCATCTTCCCCTCCCCACTTCATCCACCCACCCCTGGAAAAAGAAAAGAAAAAGAAAATCACAGGAACAAATATGCATAGTTCGGGTGGCTAGGTGGCCCAGTGAATAGAGTACCAGCCCTGGAGTCAGGAGGACCTGAGTTCAAATCCAGCCTTAGACACTTAACACTTAATAGCTGCGTGACCTTGGGCAAATCACTTAACCCCAATTGCCCTGCCTTCCCCCTCCAAAAAAAAAAAAAGCAAAAAACAAAACAAAACAAAACAAATATGCAAAGTCAAGGAAAATACATTCCTCCATTGGCTATGTCCAAACATGTTTGTCTCACTCTTCACTTCTGTTAGGACAGCTGTTTTTAACCTGTGGGTTATGTTCAATTTGTAGCAATGAAAATACACCCGGCATACCAGATAGTTACACTACGATTCATAACAGTAGCAAAATTATAGTTATTAAGTAGCAATGAAAATAATTTTATGATTGGAGGTCACTACAACATGAGGAACTGTATTAAAGGGTCACGGCATTAAGAAGGTTGAGAACCACTATGTTAGGAAGTGAGCAGAATTCTAAATCATTGATCCACTGTAATCATGGTTGATCATTGTGTTATCAGTTCTGAAGTATTTCAAAATCATTTATTTTTACAACATTGTTGCTATAGTATAAGATTGCTCTGGATCTTCTCACTTCACTCTGCATCAATTCAAAGTGATGTTCAAGTGACACTCATCCCCCCCTTTCTTATTACTGTAGAATTCTACTTGCTTTCCCCTCTCCCCACAATATGTGACTTATTCCCCTTTAACTTCTCTTATTTTTTTTCCCTGTTAATCAGCCTTATCAAAGACGGCATAATATATAGAATTGTCCTGTAGGAAAGTTTTATTTTTTGCATTTGCTTGAGTTTTGTCCAAAGTTAATTTTTGTTAAGGACAAGAGCATAGATAAACATTAAAAAATACGAGAAAGAAAGAAAAGAATTCAGAAGTCAGAAGAGGACACTTTTTTTTATTAACTTGTTAAATTTAGTGGTGTATACTTTTGAAAAACAGACTGTACAAAAATAGTTCACAATTTGATATATAATCCTCTTTTTGCTTTTCGTGTATTGGAATGTTTATAATAATGATAAAGTCATAAAGATAAAGCTAACATCATAATAAGAAAATCATAAAAATACTTATGTCTTTGTCAAAGAAATTTAAAAAGTTTTTTTATGTCATAGATTATATGGCTCACCATTGAATATAGATTTATTTCCTGCTCTCATGGTGGAAGACTTGGTTCCTGGCAGCAGACTGGGCCCAACCCTGATGTGCCTTCTAAGTACTCAGTTTAAACGACTACGAGATGGGGACAGGTAATTTGCATTCTCTGGCTCGTATTTCACTGGAATACTAACTAAAGTTTAATTAGTATGCATTAATAGTGTCAAAGTATTATTACTTATTAGTATCATTATGTTTCCCAGGATGTGGGGGAGGTAGGAAGGAGGATGGTTTAGGTCTTCCATATTGAGGCTAATTGGGAAGAAAAAGTATTCTTTATTCTTAGTAGTTTTTTAAAATTAAACAATAACTTTAAATTGTTTGAGCCTCCTGCCCCAGCAGTATACATCTTGGAAACAATCCCAAATTAACCATATTATATGTAGGCTATGTTTGAATAATATTTTTGCTAAATAAAATCTTCTAGGCATACTTTACAAGGAATGTACCATTATAAAAGTTTATAACTTCTTTGATGAATTATGCAGATGTTTTTAAAGTTCTAGATTTAATCTATATTATAGTATAAAATACTCAATGTATGAACTCATACCAAGACTTCCACAATTCGCTATCATACAAATAATTCAGTTATTAGTTTATTCCCAAAGGATGTAGCCTTTTTTGTTTATGACCTTCCTAAAACCTAGCTTATTGGAGAATTTTATTTTTGCCCCTTAAAAAAAAAGACCAGCTGTTTTGTGTTCCATGGATGATATTTCATAGAACATTAGAATTTGGAAGGGACCTTCGAAATCATCTATTCCATTTAACAAAACTGAGCCCCTGGAGAGAATGGGTGACCTCTCCAAGATCCTTTAACTATCTGTGGTTGTCTCACATTATAAATGAGTCTGACAAAAATCAGAATTCTCTCATGGTGTTAAATTTTCAGGCTTGGAGGAATTGTTTCAGTCTGTTACCTCTCATTATTTTGGGGTTTACTTTTACTTATTTGACCCTATTTTTCTCTCTTCTCCCTTCCTTCACTCAAATTACAGATTATGGTATGAAAACCCTGGAGTATTTAGCCCTGCTCAGTTGACCCAAATTAAGCAGACATCCCTTGCCCGAATTCTGTGTGACAATTCTGACAACATCACTCATGTGCAGAGAGATGTCTTTAGAGTGGCTGAATTCCCACACGGGTATGGTAGCTGTGATGAAATCCCCAAAATGGACCTAAGGATGTGGCAGGATTGTTGTGAAGGTCTGTATATAAGGAGGGAAGCAGATTGGCTACTAACAAGTCAATGGTTGGGACTGTGGGAGGTGAAGCATGAACTGGAAGAAATAACATTGGATTTGCAAACAAAATAACTAGGTTTGAATCTGGATGGGTCAGTGAAGCTCTCTGAGTCTCCATTTCCCCATTTGAAAAATGGGGATAATTCTTGCCTTATATACTTCATAGAGTTGCTCTGAAGAAAGTACTCAATGTATTATTTTTAGAAAAATAATTGTTTTCTGTAATCAGTTTTGGAGAACTATCTTGTATATAAGATTGCTTTGAGAAGCATATACTCCTCTACTTACAAATGGCAATATTGGTGTAGTTAGTATTAGCTTGAAAAAACTGTAGGTCAAAAATCTTATTGGACCTGGACTGCCACAGTCCAGACTGATCTTAAAAGATAACCCTTTGCTACCTGGCTTTATAGCTTTCTGTGAGAAGTGGTCTGTTTTAATTATCTCAGATTTTGTTTACTTCACCTTTGCACATTTCTTTGAATTTCTATTTTCTTGTTTGCTCCTTAGTTCAGTATTTCAAAAGACACGTAAATTCAGCAGTTGTGGTACAACTCGACCTGGAACAGGGGTCCTGGTTGCCTGACTCCCAATCCAGTATTCTTCTCTCCAGTGCACCACGTTCCTTTCTTTGACTGAGCCTGTGATTTCACTGGAATAGAGAGTTCCTAGTGGAGAAGTCCCTCTGTCAATGAAGATCACCCTTTCTGGTGCTTGAGGCACTGAGCAATTTGATTTGCTCTAGGTCACAGATGCAGGTGTTGAACCCAGTTCTGCTCACTCTGAGGCTAGCTCTTTATTTGTCTAGCTGGCTCTGTCTCTGTGTCTCTCTCTGTCTTGTGCGTGTGTGTGTGTATATAAACATTTGTGTGTATATGTATATATTTTATATACATATATATACACACATACATATATGTGTGTGTAAAGGTCCTAGGTAGGATGTTGATTTAACTAAGAAGTAGATAAAATATGGACTTTAATGGATTTTATGATAGACTATGGCTGATATTTACAGTTGAGAGTCTTGCATCCTCTATTACTTTTCCAACTACTTTTTAACTGGATGCTCTTTCATAAAAATTTTGAATATTTTTTTTTTGTTGACACTTCATTTGTGCTTTTTGTTTTTCTGTCAGGCATTTTTTGATATCGTTACCCACTACCATCTCCAATCCATTCAGCTTCCCTTGTAGCAAATTTAAAAAAAAAGCTAAATGGAACAACTGAATACAAAAGGTACTTCAGACAACATATGCAATATTCTATATGCTCACCTCTCCTAGGAAAAGAGGGAGATATATTTCCATTTTTAAAAAATTTCCATTTTATTATTATTTTTATTACTTTGTGTTTGTCAAACCTCATCAAACATGAGCATTTCCATATGCAGAACAGAAGAGAGTTATATTCATCTCTTCTCCAGGACTGATTGATCATAAAATTACCTAATATTCAGCTTTGGTTTAGTATTCTTTTCATTGGTATTATTACAGTACAAATGTTGGAATAATCCAATCAAGAATCATTTGTTCTCAGTAGAGACCTGATTTTCCTTAAAGTTAGTGGTTTATATTCTCCTTATTCCAGCTGTTGAAAAGTTGTATCTGTTTTTTATATTCCCTTTGCGTTTTTCTACTCAAAATACTTTTTCCACCAGAATGTCAAGAGGGCAAGTTCTTATATTTGAAGAAAGTTGTTGTCTTTGCAAATCTTTGGGAAAAGCCAAGACTTTTTCCCTTTACCAGACACAAAAGGCCTTTTTATTTTTTGATAACTAAACCAGATTGCCTTTAGCTGCCCAAGAAGCAGCACAGCCAGATTTTCTGTTCTCTTGGTCAGAAAATCTGAGTTTCCTTTGAAAGACTTAATCTTTGAAGGCCAGTCTTCACATTCCATTATCTTCTAAGGAGTTTTGTCAGTTAATTTGTTTGAGATACTTAGCCATCTCTAAGATAGTTGGGTCATATTTCTTCTCATTCTCAGAACTTGAGGCAACTGTCTAGGGTCATATTATTTTACAGCAAACTCAATTTGACATTTATTGAGCACCCCCTACATAATGAAGCTGAAAGGACAATTAATATGCTTTGGCCATTTTAATTTTAGGCTAGAAAAATATACCCACAGAACAGGAATTTAGGCTTGGTGCTTACTAAAATCATGTGCCTTTTTGCTTCATTAAAGACTGTTTTAAGGCATAGTTCACAAGGGTAATGCCTCTTCATAGCATCTGTGTGTTTTTGGTTCGTCTTCAAAATTGCTTTGAATATACTCCAAGTTTATGGAGAAGCGTCATAAATTTAGAGCTGGTAGAGATTCTACAGATATTCTGTTCCAACTCTTTTATTGTATAGATGATGAAACTAATGCTCAAAGGGGTTAGACTTGCCTAAGACTGTATGGGAAAGCCAGAATTTGAACCTAGCCATTCTAATACCAAATTTGGTGTATTTTTTTTCCCGCTCTTTCATTCAGCTTTCCAGAAAACATGCTGGAAATTGAGAGGAGCATTCAGATGCCTCTCTTCAGTGTCTTCTAGATCTCCTATAACTGATAGGCCAGAGTTTAGTCCTGGGGATTTTGAGTATTCTTTTCAGGCCCTGTTGTCTTATGGCTTCTTTAGTATCTGTAATGTTTGGCTGTGGCGAGTTGAACCACCAAATCTTACAGGCTGTTGGGGCTGGAATGGTTCTGAATGGTTGTGGTGTATAATAATATAAAAAAGTACACTTTACTGAAACATATTTTGTCTTTAAAATCTTGTATAAGCATTTATCACTCATAGACTAATAGGGTGAAGCACTGTGGTTTAGTAGAGGGAGCAGGCCTCAGAGTTAGATAGATTTAGGATTTTCAGGGATGGTGAACCTGTGGCCTCAAGGCCACATGTGGCCCTCTAGGTTCTCAAGTATGGCCCTTTGACAGAATCCAAACTTCACAGAAGAAATTTGTTGTGTCAAAGGGCTATTATGAAATTTGGATTCAGTCAATGGGCCATACTTGACCCAGCAGGCCAGATATGACCTTGAGGCCAGAGGTTCCCCACCCCTGATTTAGGTCCTGCCCTTGATGCTTGCAGGCTAAGTGACTGTGTCCAAGTAATTTTACTTCTCAGTTTCTCGGGCACCTTTTCAGATGCTGTTCTATATTGGTAGAGATAATTTTCTCACCAATTTAATTCTTTAACCCAGTGAAATAATAGGTTTTATCAAAAAGCCAACAACCAGCAAGTAGGATGATAGGATTCAGAACTGGAAGAGACTCTACAGATCATTTTTCCCCTACTCTTTTGTTTTATAAAAAGAAGAAATTGAGATGCAAAGAAGGGGAGGTCACTAACCTAGTAAGTATTCATAATAAATCATAAAGCTAGTATTTCAACACAGGTCCTCAGATTTCAAATATCGTGATTAAATCTGTTGCTTACTTAGGTACTCCTATAACTTACAACCTGTAGGTTCCTTAGGTACTCCCTGTTTGGCATCCAAGAAAATCCTTTCTAAGGTTGTTTTGAATATCATTTAACTGTATTATCATTAATGCATTATAAATAAACCCTAAAAGTGGCAACGGTATTACAGCTTTGCCTCTTGCTTTGTCATTTAAGTGGTTACCCACACACGACAGTTAGATTGTTCTTCCTCTGAAGTAATGTTGTTTTACCCAGCATATGTTTGTTTGCTTTCATGAAACCAGTGAACTACTTTAGGTGACAATAGATGCTGAGTTACTAACAACTTCTGGAGTGGTGTTGGCAGTAACAATCATAATCCTTGAGACTTTTGGGTTATATTTGAAAAATGTATTCCGTTTCTATTGAAATATAAAACTAGAGATGTCAGTAACTAATACTTCTTTTGTTTATAACTTTAGATTGTAGGACTAGAGGACAGTTTAATGTATTTTCATATCACTTCAGAGGAAAACGCTCTCTTGAATTCAGCTATCAGGAAGACAAGCCTACAAAGAGAACCAAAGCACAAAAAATACTAAGGTATGCTTGGATCTACAGAAAACTTTGTATAGCAGATGTTTTGCATTCATAGCAATGTGTACTAATGGTCCTAGTGGTAGGGTGTCATCTATCAGTGTATTATATATTACTGATCATGAAAGGCATGGTGGTCATGATGGACATAGGAGATAGGAGGGTTTATGGGTCTATGTTTATGTTTCCATTTCTACCAACTAGAATCAGATGGGGAGAGATAAGTCTGAACAGGCTAGGCTAGGGAAGTTAGACTGAAGAAGTGGAGACACAAGTTTTCAGCCTTCCAATTTAGCCTTGATAGTTTGATTTTCATCTTTTGTATTTTCAGGGGCAGATGGTCTAATTCTAGAGGACTTAGCTGTAGGCAAAGTCTGTTTTTCTTATTTTCTCCCCAAATTTGTTTTATTTTATTTGAATATTTACTTATTTTGAGGGGGAATGGATTCTTGTCTTTTCTCAAAATTTCACAATTGGGAACAAGTATTAACATTGCATTTGATTTTTTTTTTTAATATCCTTGCTGCAGTAATGTAAAGCACAGTAAGCCATTCAGTAACTTCACTTCTTCCTCTGATGAACACATGAATGTACCAGCAACAAATGACTTTAAAGAATTTGTTCTGGAAATGCAAAAAACCATCACAGGCCTCAGAAAACAGGTAATGAGAAAGGCTAGTGACAACTGCCTTGCAAAGGTCTATAGTTTTCATTGCATAGCGCTCTCTATAAAGTGGCCCATTTTTAGGTGAATATCTCCATATTCCTGCATCATTTCTCAAGTCATGAATCATACCATACACTCCTTACTCCCAAAGTGATGCTGCAGTTATTGAAACTCAGTGATGCAGAGCATCTCAGTTATTTTTGTTTGCTTTGCTGTTCTCTTTTAGTTTTACCCACAACTATGCCAGGTTGCTCTTGGTTCTCATTGTTTTCACAACCTAATGAGGTGCAGACAGTTAAGTACTTAGATGAGAGACCACTAAGGAACACCTGAGTGTTGCAAATGAAGGATCTGGTGCTATGTTGCCAACCACAGGGTTATTTTCAAAGCTATATGAGAGCTGAAGACCATGTACAAAGTCATTTTCCTTGTCTGATGTGACTTTTGGATCACTTCTGTCCTTTGGAGGCTTCCTCATGTGTGGAATGAGGATTATAATACATGCAGTGTGTCCATTAGGAGATTCTTGTGTAGTGGAGGAAGAGGGTGAATGTAAAACATTTTGTAAATTGTTCTACAAGTTGGATATATTGGCATTACTTTTCCTAGGATTTGAGCATTTTAAAAGTAATTGATAATGGAAAGTTTTGGCATATAATGGTTACTCACTTGAGTAATTATTAAACCACTGCAATAGTAGCAATTTGGGATGAATACTAGACACGTATTTGCACATATATGTCCAGATGTAAGTGGTATATGTAGACATATTCACAGTTCATGTCCTCATATCAGCCCGTCTCATTTTAGTTCCTTCTTTTATCAATGTTGTTACATTATTTTTCTTCATGAACTGTCTGAAAAAAATGCATGTGGGGTACCTTTTATGAGGGCTGAATTTTACTATATTGCCTCTTGAAAGACAGAAGGAATGAGAGAACCCATACATGGACAGGTTTTGAGAATGTCGAGAGTACTAAGCTTCTATACTCCAAACGAAGAATTCATAACCTTTTTTGGGGGTCATGGCAGGTTTTTTGGCATTCTAGTGAAACCTTTTCACCTTTTCTCCAAATAATATATTTAAATGCATAAAATAAAACACATAGGATTAGAAAGGAAATGAATTATATTGAGATGTAGTTATCAGAATATTAAATAAACAAGTTAAAAGCCTCTGATCTAAATATCTTGCCATTTTCTTCTGAATACCATTGGGTATGTTAAATATCAGGTTGCTAATGTGAAACAGATGCAAGACATCTTGACAATCAAATAATTTTGTGGAAAGCAAAACCATTTTCATTTACAAATACTAACGTCCACTAAAACAGAATATTTTTTAAATTAAATTTTTTGAATTAACAAAAGTGTATTTGCTTTCTATTCCCTCTTCCCCCTGGGGTGGGGGCAGAGGGAGAACCTTGTAACAAATATGTGTTAGTTAAATGACACAAATCCCTGCTTTGGCCATGGGTTGTTTTTTGTTTTTTGTTTTCTCAGTATATCTCAAATATTCTGAAGTTTTCTGTCTTTACAATGTTGTTGTTACTATTTAAGTGGTTCTCCTAGTCCTGACTTCACTCAGCTTCAGTTCATACCAGCCTTCTCAGTTTTCCCAGATTTACTTGAAACTCCCATTTGATCCATCCATCATCTATTCCTCAGTTAATAGGCATCTTCTTAGTTTCTAGTCCTTTACCACCATAGATATTGCTGTTAGAATATTCAGTGCATGTAAGATAAGTGACTTATATCTGAGCTTCAACATATCTGAAACAGAAACTCATTTTCCCCTCCTCTCCCCAACCTTTTTACTCTTCTGAGTTTATTACTGTTGAAGTTACCTTCATCCTCCTCATCTAGGCTTGTATCCTTAATGTCATTCTTGATTCTTCATTTTCACTCACTACACATTTAATCTTTTGCCAAATCTTGTCTTTAGGAATGACAAACCATAATTTTCACAGTACCTTACTTATAAGTGCCCTCCTCTCCACTCACACAGCATAGGAGTGTTGATAGCGATTATTTGGGACCCAAAGGATGGTACTGTTTTTTTAAGCCACAGCATCTCCTGCCTTTCCTATCTTGCCCTTTTGATGCACCAGATCAACTCTACACAATTTTGTATTCTTAAATCCCCTGCCCTGTGTCCTATTATAAAAGAGTACTACTCTGGATCACTCATTCCCCGCCCCCTCCACTTCCCTTTTTCTGAACTTCTGCTTCTATGCCGCCATCTTGGCTCCACACCCCTGAACTTCTTTATTACTATTAAAGGTACCATCATCCTCCTAATCCAAGTTTATATCCTTAATGTCATTCTCTATTCTTCATTCTCAGTCACTCCACACATTTAATCTGTTGCTAAATCTTGTCTAGGAATGGAAAGCCATCACCTTCACAACACTTTTCTTATAAGTGCCCTCCTCTCCACTCAGTCACCACTCTAATTCAGGCTTCTGTTATCCCTCAGCTGGACTATTGCAATAGTTTCTTAAATCTCTACTTAACTCCAATCTATCTTCCATTCTGTTCCATTGCTTCCTCTATTCTACCATCTTGGCTCCTAGTCAAGCCTTTCCCTTCCATAGTTCTGACAGGAATTTTTTTTTTCCATACTCTTTTTTTTTTTAATTTAATTTTATTTTTTGCTTCTTTTTGGAGGGCAGTTGGGGTTAAGTGACTTGCCCAGAGTCACATGGCTAGTGTGTCAAGTGTCTGAGGCCAAATTTGAACTCAGATCCAACTCCAGGGCCAGTGCTCTATTCACTGTGCCACCTAACCACCCCTTTTTAAATTTTTTTTTGCCATACTCCTCTAATTTCCTTATGATATTACCTTTGATGTCTAAATCATGTACTCATCTTGAGCTTATCTTGGTACACAGTGTGAGATGTTGATCTAGTTTTCCCAGACTGTTTTCATTCTTGCCCTCAAAGCTTGGATCTTTGGATTTTTCAAACACTAGCTTAGTATGGTCTTTTACTTCCATATGTTATATACCTATTCTGTTCCACTGATCCATCACTCTTTTTCTTATCCAGTACCAGATTGTTTTCATGATTACTGTTTTGTTATACAGTTTGAAATCTGGTACTGCCTGGCCATCTTCCTTCCCTTTTTTTTCCATTGATTCCCTTGATCTTTTGTTGAATTTTGTTACTTTTTTCTAGCTTTATAAAATCATTCTTTGGTAGTTTGGTATGGTACCAAATAAGTAAATTAATTTAGGTACTATTGTCATTTTTATTATATTGGCTTGACCTAGACATGAGCAATTAATGTTTCTCCAGTTCTGTCTTTATTTGTGTGAAAAGCATTTTATAATTGTGTTCATATAATTCCTGCACATCCTCTGAAAAGATGACATTGAAAAGTGTTTTTAACAGAAATGAATGTCAAGTTATGTTAAAAGAATTTTAAAGGATGTATTGATGTCATATAGTTTTAATTTTTGTTATCAGCATGTTACATTATATTTATAGTTTTTTACCAAAATAATCTTGAAGGGGTAATTTTAAATGGAGAAGCCCAATTGAAATTCTAGACCCTTGAACTATTGAAGTTGGCAATATAAACATTGACAGAACTCTAATTTATGAATGGCCCACTTCTTCCCTTCTAGAATACCCTCTCTATGAGGTACCTACCTTTATAAAGAGATTTAGAATGTTTAAGTAATTTCGTTATTTGGGAAGATTCTCTAGGTCTTTGCCTCTTAGAACTAAGGGTTTTAATTTGTAAACTTGATTTATACCTAAACTTGTGTGAAAACAATAAGGCAACTTAATGAGAGAAAGATTTTGAATTATTAAGGGAGCTGTGGTTCTTTTGATTTGGTAAGGAACTGGTGTATTTATTAAATCTCCACAAGGTACATGCTAGCTGTGGTGCCCAATTTAATTCTTCTGCCTCAGTGTACACTCTCTGAACTCTTTTGTACCTGGGTGATAAGAGATACTTGGGGGCGCAGGGGAAGGAAGTGACCAGTCTTTTTAGCTCATTTACTTTCTCTCTAGCTATTTCTTTTTTCTGGTTTCTTCCATTCACTATCTCATAATGTTCATGTACAACTGTAGTACTTAGAGAGTACTCTTTATTTTAAGGAACTATCTTTACAGGCTCTGCAAGTGTCTTGGATTTATGTAGCAAAGTGTCACAAGGAAAGACTGAACTCAAATCAAATGCATGCCATTCATATCCTTTTTTCTCCCAAACCAAAAATTAAGAGGAACATTTCTATATAACATAATCTTTATAAGTGTACAGCTATATTTGAAGACATTCATAAGCAGGGTAGTCTCTAGAGAGCCCTCACTCAGCTATTTGAAAATATTTATGGGGAAAGTTTTCATTTATTACCATATAGTCAAGTATACTCCACAATCCTTGTAGAAAAGTTTTTGATTTTTAGCTTTCTGTGTTTTCTTCAAGTACCTGGTTTCCAGATTATGGAATGCATTTATTTCTGGTGTCAAGTAAGGAAATAGCTCTGTAATGAAGCCACAAATTTTGGTTTTCTTACCTCTTGATTTGCACTTTCCCAAGAATTCTTTGTGATGAGATCAGCAAGGTCAAATTTCATGAATTGGGTTGAGGAGGATGGATTTAAAGTGAGGCAAGAGGTCAGATTTACTGCATGGGTAAAACTATTTGGAAGTGACTAATTAAACTTAAATCTTTCTATAGATAAAGAAACTTGAATCACGCCTCAGTAAAACTGAATGCACTGATGAAAAGGGTAAATCATACTCAAGCAATGAAAAATGGAAAAGAGATTCATGTACTGTGTGTGAATGCAAAGTGAGTATGTGAGAAATCCTTTTACTCAGTTTTAGTCATCTCCTCCCTGGCACTTCAGATCTATACTAGTTTCTCTATCTCTAGTAGGTCAGAGTTAGCAAAAATCCCAGGTCTTTCTGCCTGGGCATAGAGCAAGTATTGTAGGGATGAGGGAAAGAAGCCAAGGGAAGAGGCCAGCCAAGGTAGGGAAACCCTCGGGATTCTTTGATGATGGGGAGGGGTAGAAATGATGGAAACCTTTAAGGAAGCAGTATTTTGTGCAACTGGGGAGTCTTGAGGCATTTTCGTTCTGATTTCTTTGTTCTTAATTTTACTGTTAAAGAAATATCCACATGGAGTGGTTAGGGTTTAACTCTTTGAGATTAACCAGTTTC
The DNA here is from genome assembly GCA_028646515.1 of Pseudochirops corinnae. Taxonomy (NCBI): domain Eukaryota; kingdom Metazoa; phylum Chordata; class Mammalia; order Diprotodontia; family Pseudocheiridae; genus Pseudochirops; species Pseudochirops corinnae. The sequence goes on along the minus strand of JAQQSV010000281.1, from coordinate 36,739 downwards.
AAGTTGGGAAGTTAATAAAAACTATCTAACTTCACAGAATATCTGAATAGGAAGGAACCTTAGTATATATCTGGTTCAATCCTTATTTGATCTAAAATCCCCTCAACAGTACTTCTAAGAAGTTATCATCCCTCCTTTCCTTAAAAAACTATTAGTAATAGAGAATCAATACTAATAACTAAGGCTGGCCGTTTCACTTGTGAATAGCTCTAATGTTGGGAAGTTTTTCCTTATATCCATGCCTGCCTCTATATCTTCTTTCCATTATACCTACTCTTCCACATGATAATAAAATATTTGAAAATAACTTAACAATTCAGAGAAACTTAGAATCGAAAGGGCATCTTGGAAGTCATCTAGTCCAAAGGTATCAAATATGTGGCCCGTAAAGATCCCAGGTATGGCCCAAACCAGATTAAAATTTAATTGGGAATACTTAACAAGGGCAGCTAGGTGGTATATTGGATAGAACACCAGGCCTGGAGTCAGGAGGACCTAAGTTCAAATCTAGCCTCAGATGTTTACTAGCTTTATGACCCTGGAGAAGTAACTTAGCCCTGCTTGCCTTAGTTCCTCATATGTAAAATGAGCTGAAGAAAGAACTGGTAAACCACTCCATTATCTTTGCCATGCAATCCCCAAATGGGGTCATGGAGAGTCGGACGTGACTGAAACAACTCAACAACAAAATTGAACAATATAAAGAAAATTACTATAAAACATAGATAACATTGCATTTGAAAACTATATCAATGTGCCATCCATATAGATCTTCATATACAGATTAGTGGCCTCTATTTCTATCTCAGTTTGCCACTGTTGATCTAATCTAACCTAGACCTGAGGAGTAAGACCTTGTTTAAGTAAAAAAATCACACAGAATATATAATTTGCTTAACAAAAGATGAACTGGATAAATGTCTAAAAGAGTATCTGCATGCACAGTGAGGTGCAGGGAAGGAGGTATTTTTACTGTCAGTATTATAGATAAAAAGTAATGAAATCTTTCTCCCACAGGACGGCCAGATCACTTGTTTTGTAGAATCTTGTCAGCCAACAGATTGTCCAACCCCAGTGAAGATCAAAGGAGAGTGTTGTCCTATCTGCTTAAAAAACACTGTTAGCAAGCAAAAGAAGCCATAGCTGCCTGTATACATTTTGGGGGGTGGGGTGGGAGTGGGATTCTCTGCTAAGCCACAGTGAGATCAGGTGGCTAACACAGGTAACATCAAGCTTTAACAAAATATCCAGAATGGAGACATTTCACAACATCAAACTGATGCTGTTAAAGAATTGAATGCTATGTGCATTCTTTATCTAGTTTCCCAGGTGACAGGCACCCCCTCCCCCCAATAAAATGTATGGAAAGGGAAGTAGGTGAATGGTTATATAACCTCTTTTAGGCTTCTCAGGTTTTTCTTTTGTATTAAATTAAAAATTGGTGCTACTATGAAATTGCACAGTCAGGCAAGCGAGGTCCCCCCAATGATTTACTGTGATGTTTTAATTTAAACTCAGCCCAGTGGTACCTCTGAGCAGTAGATAAAGATGAGCTTGTGCCCAACTGAGTTCTCAGTCTTAATACAGAACAGCCCAGAGAAAGCAAGAGTTCAAGAGGACCAGATGAGGGTAAATAACAAAGAAAGGTGTGGAAAGAAGCCCGATGAAATAGGTATGAAGCTTCAAGCAACCTTTACAAAAGAAATACATGCTTGGCAAGTTGAGAAGCATCTTTTATGAGTGTATTAGCAGTGGAATATAATCTTTTTTCTTTAATCCTTCCTCCCCCAAATGAACCTCAAAGTGATTGGTGTTGCCCCAAGTTTGTTAGCCATATAAATGATATTTCATAGGTCATTAACATTTAATCATAAATCGAACACTATTTTCCCTCAAAACATGTGTAAATTCCTACCATTTTCCCTTTGTTGTCTCTTCTTAAGCATGATTGTAATGAATATATCAACTCATATTTAGAAATCAACTGGTTTGGATTTCTGACCTACAAAACCACAAAATGTGTTTTTTTAAGACAATGTGAAAATTATATTTCATACTGTTCAGCATATTAAGATACTTATTAATTATTGGGTGTACTGCCAAAAACTTCCAATAGACAGCCACTGCTCTTAGTTGTAGTGCTATTAATTGGGGATAAAAGGGCAGTAAAAGCCTTGACTTTTTGTTTCTAGCTTTTCTGATTAGATATTTGAATGTTGAGAATTTATTAGATTCCAGGTATGCTGTGCATGTGTGGTCAATCCCTATACCTCATTTGCGTGGGTTTTTTTTGTTTTGTTTTTTAAATTTTTTTACATTTTATAGACCACTGTCCACAGATAAGTATTAGAGGGGCAGTTAAACTGGCTCCATTATGCAAGAGTCCTTAGTCTTTCAGTATTGCTGTTCTGAATCTTTTGCCATCATACATTTCAATGAAAGGCAACTCTTGTACCTCATGTGAGCCTCTTTTTTCCTTTTTTTTTTTTTTTTTGGTTTTAAACTCGGGCTGTATTTATGTCACCCACCCTTCTCTTCCTGCCCTGCCACAATCCAACCCCTGTGTTCTCTGAACATGAACTAATGGAAATAGGTATGAAAACTGCACAGTTGTTTTCTGTGAAAGCACATAAGGTCATCACTTTGCAGGGTAGGCCAAAGTAAATGGTATGATTCTGCCTAAGATTATGAGATAAGGCTTTCTCATGCACGGTACATTGGCTGTGACTAAGTCTTGGGATGATGTGCCCTTTTATAAATAAATGACATAATCTGCATCATTCAGATGAGAGTCAGGGAATGGCCTTGGCCCACAGTGTCCTAAACATGGCTGTGCATGCTATTATGCTGGGGCACGTTTGTGATGGGCTACATTTGATAGTCCAGTGTTAAGAAATTTCGAATTGATTTCATGCACCAAGGTTGGTTGGCTTCATCTTACATTTGAATACTATTAAATGGCTTCATCGTGTCTCTTTGAATTTCATGGGACATAGGTCTTGTTTCAAATTCTCTGGTGAAGGTATTTGAAATGGGAAAGATAATCATTAAACAGTGGAGGGGGTTCTATCAACCAGGAAAAGTTAAATGTATCTCTTAACTTATCCTCAGAATTTTAGGGTAGTTTTAAAATGCTCAGGTATAGAAACTATAGCAATGATTTTTCCACTCTTGTGGAAGGATTGCCGTGTCTTAATAGCGTCTTGATGGAGAGGTATGTTGTGGTGTGTGTGACTTAGACAATATAAAAGGGGGTTAAACAAACAAACAAACAAATATACATGCTGAAGTGCCTGACAAGGCATCTGTCAAAATGAGTGTCAGTGAACTGAAAATTCATGGAAGAGCCGAGCTGTGCCTTGCAGTAACATTCTGTAATTTCCATCGAAATGTCTGCTGGATCACCAGTTTAATTTTTTTAAGGACAGTGGTTAGTGCCTGGATGAACTTTTCTAAGTAGCCACTGTCAGAATATTGCTTTAATATGTTGCAAACTGTACATATTTATTTACATTTCTGTTACCAAGAGCAAAATGCCCTTGTTATGTTCATTGTAACCAATACATTTACCAAAGAAGTGTTTGCACTGTGTAATGATGCTTCCCAGTTTCAAATAAATGGGCCACGTTTTCAAGTGGAGACTTGATTTCTTTCACTCAGTCCTTTAATAGAAAGGCATATTTCATTCTCACGTTCATAACAGTTGGTCTGGTGTTGAGGTATGGGGATTTGCAAAGAAAAATAGTAACTCTCATCTTATAATACTGGTAACACATATAAACCATAGAGGGGAGATAATAAAAGTATTCTATTTCCTGTAGACCAGAGGTTCTCAAACTTTTTGGTCTTAAGACTACTTAGTAATATTAAAAATTACTCTATACATTACAAGAAGCTTTTGTTTATATGAGTTACAGCTACTGATATTTACTACATTTAAAATGAAAACATCTTATTATTACTATGAAAACAGTTTTAACCTGAAGAACTTCCTGAAAGGGTCTTGGGGATACCTGGGGGTCCCTTGACCACACATTGAGAACTAATGCTGTAGGGTTCATTAATGAAGGATTTTGTTTTCAACTTCTACCATTTGGTTACTCCAATAGTAAAATATTTTACTGAAAAGATAAAATGTATCTACTTTCTGACTGAAGAATGGACTGAAGAGACAGGTGGAATATTCAATGAGGTAGGTACCGTGTGTCTACCCAAATCTCCCCCCCCCCAAACCAGACATCCAAATCTCCCCCACGTGCTTCTTGTTCTTAGGGATTCCTTTATCTCTAGATCAAATTTTCTCACTGTGGAATGAAATGCAAATAACTGATTTGGGCCTCTTCTTTGTAAGACTTGGGGAAAGACATTAAACGTTTGTACTGGGAACAAGGGGAAGGGTGACATTCCAATCAAATTTTAGGGAGGAGAGACAAGCAATAGTGAGGAAAAACTTTTACTTAAGAGGGACCCAAACTGTTACTACTAAGTATGTAATACAGACCACCCTGGCCCCTATCACTTGAAGGTATATTACAATTTATTCCTCCCTCAGGGTTCTTCAGTACCCTTAAGGGGATTGGGAGGGTGGTATCTAGGCTCTGCAAATTGCTCTGTCTTCTACAGATGATGTGCCCCTAAGTATAAAGGGACTTTTGTACCCCCGTTTTATTTAACCGTTTAACAGATTAACTTTTGTAATGGCATATTTCCTTTAAAAAGTATTATCATATACTCCCCTCAAATGTGAGAGACATAATTCACTCCTTCCCCCCAGCTCCCTGCCACCTCCTTTGCCACCTCATTCTCTGAGAAAGGGAAGCAGATGAAGTTCATAGTTTAGCTCACTTCTTATTGAATGCAATCCCAATTCCAAGCCCAAAACCCACCTTGGGCTTGAATCTCAGACATCCTGGTTTCTCTGGGCAAAGCTTCTCTATGGGGCAGTACCATCTCATGTAGAATCCTAGCTCCAAAACTGCCATATCTCATACTTCCAGGTGCAGTGGAGATCACTATTGGCACCTAAAAATGAGAAGAAGGAAAAAACAATACAGGATGGAAACAAGCACTCCCAGCCCCATTTCTGAGAGCTGGAATAAAAGAGGGAGCAGAGAAAGGAAGTCCTCATCTCTCCAGTTCAGTTCATAGCGCTCATGCTGTGGGTGAATTGTGATCATCAACCTGCAAGCCAGAAAGAAAACAGCAAAAAGAGCTCGAAAGAGAACTACCATTTCAGTTTCAGCAATTTTAAAGATGCCGGCAGTCAAAGGAGGCTGCGCCCAGCCACATGGCAGGAGATGCAGAGGCAATGTAGACATGCTCCAAAGGCTCCTCAGGATGCGTCCATATTAGGTGAACTGGGTATATGCAGAAAACCCCTGGTAAAAACTAATATACACATCTGGGCTGGCTTCTCTTTTGAAATTGTTAATTGATGCCTTTAGTTTTTCACCCTTTAGTCATTTCCTGATACACCTTCCCTCCCACTGTAACTGTTCATCGTAATAAAAACATTCAAACAAAACCAACCAACTGAGTTACCAGGTCTTACAGGATGTACATCATTCCATTCCTTTAGTCCCTTACCTCTTCCGAAAGAAGTATATTTTGTCATCTCTTCTCTGGGATTGACTGCTTATTGCAGTCAGTCTTAGTTCATCTGCCTCTTTCTATCACTTTTGTTTACATCATTATAGTCGTGTAGATTGTTGTTTTGCTTGTACTTATTTTGAATTCATTTTGCATCAGTTCTTACAGATCTTCCCATCTTTCCCTAACTTGCTTGTTTGTAGTAATATTCCATTACATCCACGTACTGTAACTTGGTCAGCCATTTCCCAATTAATGAGCAATTACTTAGTTTCTATTTTTTGCTACCTTGAAAAGCAGAAATGTTAATATTTAGGAATTTATGGGACTTTTTCTGTTTTTGATCTCTTTGGAGTATATGCCCAAGAATTGAATCACTAAATCAGTTTAGAAACTTTTCTCCTGTAATTCCAAATTGTTTTTCCAGAATAGTTGGATGGAGATCCACAGCTCCACCAACAGTTTATTTATTACTGCACCTGTCTTCTCACTATCCCTCTTATATAGACTATTTCCGTATTTTATGATTTTTGCCATTTTCCTGGCTGGGAGGTGAAACCTCAGAATTGTTCTAATTTAAATGATAAAATTCCTTCCCTACAGCACAGTTTTAGCTAGGGACCAGTCTTATGACTTGTAATTAACAGCTATGCCAAAGGTGCCTTTTAAATCAACTCTATATGTCTTAATATATAAAGAAATCAAGAACTAAAGAACGATCTAACCTAAACCTAAAGGAAGAACTGTTTTTAATGCACTACAGAGACTTGATTTCAAGATAGAATAGTCACTGATTTATAAATGAGACCCACTTTAAATCAGACCTTGAGAATTACTTTTACAGATTAGTCCTGAGTAAAACTAATGACAGATTTTTCAAACTCATTCTCACAGAACACATGAGGAATTCAATATTATATCCTACTCATTTACTTAAAATAATGACTGTGTGTATATATACACACATACATAATATGTCTTTGTATACATATGTGTGTATATATATGTATATTTATACCTATATCTGTATCTATATATAGTTCCATATTGCCATTCTGGAGGTGCTCTCTATATGGCTATGAATCATGGAATGCCATGATCTGAAAACTCAAATGGCAGGTTCCCCAAAGAGTGATGGAAAGATATATGATGGATTTAAGTAGGCCATAGAGTAGTAACAACAATGATGTGCAAGAAAAATTTGTCTCAAAGACAATAATAGTATGTGATTGGAAAGAGAAGTAGGTCAATAATGTGACAAATCCAAATCATAACGTATGCATTGCCTGAATGTTGTACTGTTACCTGAAATGTTGTGAACATTAAAGGATGTTGTCTAGCACATTAAATGGATTATCTATGAGTTAATGGAAGATTTAATGGAAATACAGGGACAAGCATCATCAAGGTTAGAAAGCCTAGGATGCCTGTAACCAGTAAATAATGGTGGTCTGTATTAGTGAAAGGCATACCCATAATTACCTGATCCCAAGTCTGTTGAAGTATAAAAAGTAGCAAAAAATGATACTTAGTCTATGTAAGTTTTATCTTTTGACTACAGAAGCAGCAAAAACTTAGTTAAATAGACATTTGCCTGTCACTTTTTAAAACACGCTTTAAATTTCTTTTCTCCTTCTTGCAAAATTGGGGGCCACATGTTTTCAGCACCCATGACCTTCATTGAGTATAGTGTAGAGCATTATCCTTGTTACTCATTAGAGCAGTGGGAGCAGAGATTTATGGAAGAGAGGTCTAGTCATGGGCAATGCTTATTTTTAGCCCCTTTGATTTGTTTGGCTTCTTGTAATGGTAATGGTTCATTCAGAAACATTACATGTCAGAGCTGGAAAGGAATTTTAGAGATCTAGTGCACCTCTTAATTTTAAAGATGAGAAAATAAATCTAGAGAAAGGAAATGACTTGTCCAAAGACACAGGACTAGGAAGTGGTTGATCTGTGACTTTAATTAAGGACCTTTGACTCCAAGCCCAGGGTGTTCTTTCCAGTCATTCATTTGATAAACACATACAGAGTATTTACCATATGCTTTGGGAAATTGAAAGAAATAAGACACAATCCCCTGCCCTCAAGTTTCCAGTCTAGTGAGTCAGATAAGTCATTTACACAGATAATTATAAACTTCATTGATTCAACAAGCATTTTCTCTTGTGTATAGAACACTGTCCTGAGTGTAGAGGGAGATACAAAGTTTACATAAGACATTATCTCTGCTTCACGCAGTTTGCAATTTAGTAAAGGGACCTGACATGCACAATATTTCATGATAATGCATCAGAGTGGCAGAACACAATGTTATGTGCATTCCAAGGTGGGGGAGGGAGGTCATTACTGACTCATTGGTTTTGTGGTATTTAATTTGGGCTGCTTTGTAGGCACCAAACTGTAGGACAGCATGGGGTAAGTAGTACAAGAGAGGCAATACAAGTATATATACCCATATTGCTATCTTGCTTTAATGTTTATACATACTTCCTTCACAACAGCTTTATTAGGTAAGCAGTTCAAGGATTGTTACCATTTTACAGATGAGAAAATGAACTCAAAGAGGTCAAACAAATGATCCAGGGCCACATAATTATTGAGTCAGACCCAAAGGCAGGCCTAGTGCTCTTTTTGTTTTTTTCTATTTTGCCCCATTTTCCAAACAGTACATAAAGTATTATGGTAGATCAAGAGAGTAAAGGAGTAGGGGGTCACTTCAGAGGTTTTTCCCTTACAGTGTGTATAATGGCAAGCACAGAAGTAGTTCACACCTTGTTTCAGCTATTGAATTAACACTTTGTTTTAGTTCAAGTTTCTTTTGAGCCTCGTATCAAATCTGTTAAGAAACAGAACATGTGAACCCTAGAACTCATGAATTCCTGCAACAGGAAGGGGAGGAGCTAATGTCCATATATAAGGAGAGGCCCAGGCTAGAGAGAGCAGAACTGAAAAGAGGACTCTTGTGGTGGCAGAGTCAAGAAGGAGAAAACTTGTGGTATCCTGGCACTCTGCTTGTTTGCTCTGTGTTGATGTTTGTTTATGATACTTTGCGCCAAAGTCCTGGTACCTTACTGGAAGCCCTGAAAGAGGATTTTCTGGTTGTATCTTTGCAGAAGTCCTGGAGGAGGGTTTTAGAGGTCCTGGGTCTTTACTGATGATTTGTGCTGACCTCTTGGACCTTGTTTGTGGGTCTGTGTTGATTTCTATGTTTATGATTTGTGTTGAGTTCTCATACCTCGTTGGTGGGTCTGAATTGATTTCGCAGACAGTTTGTGAGTTGATGATGGTGCCGACAATGTGTATCAGTATTATCGTGGCTCTGTTAAGTTTTGTCTTCCCAGAAACAGGAACTGTGAAGGACTTGAGGTGGACTGGACACTGTGAGCTTCAATATGGAATAGGAACTGGATGAAGTACTGGAGAAAGAGCTGGACAAGGAACGGGGAACTGCCTGTCTTTGAACCCAGGTGACAGTTGGAGCTAGGACCATGGAAGAGGAACCATGGAAGCTGAGAGCCAGCCTCAAGTCAAGCTGAAAGAAGACTTTACTTGGATACTGTGTACTGACTGAGAAGATTATGATTTACTGAGACCTAGGGGTGGAGAACTTTGACTTTTGTACTTTGTGATTGAGTTAAGAATTTTGTGATTGACTAAATGAATGTACTTTGTTTAAAACTGTTTGACCACTTTGGTGAAAACTATGTGGCCATTTTGGTAATAAGTTGTTGAGTTGTGATGTGGTGAATGCCATATTTTGATTTTCTGTGATAAGTTGTAACATTGTGAATGCTGTATTTTGATTTTCTATGAATGTTTTGCTCTGATTCGTTATTGAATAAATAGCTCACTATTCTATGTATTCAGAACTCCTTAAAAGCTGTTCACAGCAGCACTCCTCTGGAAAGCTGCTCATGCATGGCTTTACAGTGTGGCAGGTTTTTAATTTGGTAACTTTCCTATTGTTACCTCATCTTTGTCTGGTATAAGATACTTTTCTTTAAAGAAATGTACATGACACTAAATGTTATCCTCAGTCATCTTGAATAACTGGATGTGATATGCATATATTGGTTAGGCCTGTTTATTTGGGGAAAAATTTCCTTTCGAAGGTTTCACCACAGATAGACTTCATTTTATGCAAGCCTATTCTGTGGGAGTGTATATATACAGCTCTAGTCTATCTTTTATGTTCCAGTCCCACATTACCAATCAACTTTTAGAAATCTTGAAATGGATGTCCCATAGGCACCTTAAATTCTGTAAGTCCAGTATAGAAACTCATTATCTTCTCCCCCAAACCCTTCCCTCTTTCCAAATTTCTGTTACCATTTGGGGCACTACCATTTTCTTAGCTAGTGAAACTGATGGAGTTGGGAAATGGGGTGTCATTTTTAAAAAATGGTATTCTGTTTTCCCAGTTACATGTCAAGAAAATTTTTAGCATCCATTTTTACAAGATTTTGAGTTACAAATTGTTCTCCTTCCATCCTTCCCCTCCCCTGTTCTGAAAATGTTTGGCAGTTTAACATAGTGTTTTATCATGTAAAAATGTTTCCATGTTTCCATGTTCTATCATGTAAAAATATTTCCATATTAGTCACAGTTGGGAAGGAACAAACAGATCAAAAGAAAGAAAACACTTGAAAAAATAAAGTAAGTGAAAAAATATGCTTTGATCTTCATTCAGAGTCTGTCAGTTCTTTTTCTGAATATGGATAGCATTTTTCTTCATGAGTCCTTTGTACTTGTCTTGGATCATGGTGTTGCTGAGAAGAGCAGAGTCATTCATAGTTGATCATCATACATTGTTGCTGATACTGTGTACAGTGTGTTCCTGATTGTGCTCATTTCACTTTGCATCAGTTCATACAAATCTTTCCAGGGTTTTCTGAAATTTGCCTGTTCATCATTTCTTATTGCATAATAGTGTTCCATTATATTCACATACCACAACTTGTTTAGTCATTCCTTAATTGATAAGCCTCCCCTTAATTTCCAATATTTTTCTACCACAAAAAGAGCTGCTATAAGGAATAGTTTACCTGTCAGATTTATGGACAAGTGAAGAATTTATGACCAAACAAGAGATAGTATTATGAAATGCAAAATGGATAACTTTGATTTCATTGAACAGAAAAGTTTTTGTACAAATAAAGCCAATGTAACCAAGATTAGGAAAATTGGGAAAGAATTTTTACAACCAGTATCTGATAAAGGCCTCATTTCTAAATTATACATAGAACTGAGTAAAATTTATAAGGATATAAGTCATCCCCAATCGATAAATGGTCAAAGGATATGAACAGGTAGTTTTCAGAGGAAGAAATTAAAGATATCTATAAGAATATGAAAAAATGCTCTAAATCACTATTGATTAGAGAAATGCAAATCAAAACAACTCTGAGGTACCACATCTCACCAGTCAGATTGACTAAGATGACAAAACAGGAAAATGACAAATGCTAGAGATGATGTGGAAAAATCGGAACGCTAATGCACTGTTGGTGGAGTTGTGAATTGATCCAACCATTCTGGAGAGCAATATGTAACTATTCCCAAAGGGCTATAAATAATTGCATACCCTTTGACCCGGAAATCCCACTTCTAGGCTATATTCCAAAGAGTTCATACAAGTAGGAGGAGGACCTGTATATACACAAATATTTATAGCAGCTCTTTTTGTGGTGGCAAAGAACTGAAAATCAAGGGGATGCCCATCAATTAGGGAATGGCTAAACAAGTTGTGGTATATGAGTGTAATGGAATACCATTGTGTTATAAGAAATGAGGATCAGATGGACTTCATAATAACCTGGAGAGACTTGTATAAACTGATGCAGTGTGAGGAGAGCAGAACCAGGAGAACTTTGTACACAGTTACAGACACATCATATCTGTGATGACTAACTTTGATAGGCTTGGCTCCTCTCAGCAATGCAAGGTTATGAGACAACTCCAAAAGATTCATGATGGAAAGGGATATCCACATCCAGAGAAAGAACTACAGAGTTTGAATGGAGATTGAAGCAAACTACTTGCTCTCTCTCTTTTGTGTTTTGCTTTGTTTCATTCCTTCTTTCTCATTGTTCACTCCATTGGTTATAATTCTTCTTTACAACTTGACTAATATTTAATGTGAAGGTTTTTGTAGAACCTATATCAGATTGCATGCTGCCCTGGGGGAGGAGAGAGAAGGGGGAGGGGGAGAAAATTTGGAACTCAAGGAATTGTGGAACTGAACATTGTAAACTAAAAGTAAGTACATTTTTTTTTATACAGGGGGCTGCTATAAATATTTTTGCACATGTAGGTCCTTTTCCATTTTTTATGATCTCTTTGGGATACAATCCTAGTAGTGATATTGCTGGATCAAACAGTTTGACTGCCCTTTGGGCATAGTTTTAAATTGTGCTCCAGAATGGTTGGATCAGTTTCACAACTCCACTAACAGTGAATTAGTGTACCAATTTTCCCACATCTTCTCCAGCATTTATCATTTTCCTTTTCTTTCATATTAACCAATCTAATTGGTATGAGATAGTACCTCAAAATTGTTTTAATTTTCATTTCTCTAATCAAAGTGATTTAGAGCACTTCTTCATATGCCTATAGATAGCTTTGATTTCTTCATCTAAAAACAGCCTGTTTGTATCCTTTGACCATTTATCAATTAAGGAATGGCTTGTATTCTTGTAAATTTGACTCAGTTCTCTATATATTTGAGAAATGAGGCCTTTATCAGAGACACTTGCTATAAAGATTGTTTCCCAACTGGAGAAGATGTGGGAAAATTGGTACACTAATTCTTGGTTGCATTGGTTTTGTTTGTATAAAAGCTTTTTAACTTAATATATTAAAAATGATCTCTTTTACATTTTGTAATGCTCTCTATCACTTGCTTGGTCATGAATTCTTCCCTTCTCCATGGATCTGATAACTAGACTATTCCTTTCTCATCTAATTTGCCTATGGTGTCATCCTTTATGTCTAAATCATGCCAAAGGTCTGTCATATCTAACTTTTATAATGTTCTCTTTACCCTCTTAGTTTCTTTCTTGTTTATATTTTGGGTGGATTTATTGAGTTCTAAGAGGAGACAGATGAGGTCCCCCACTAGGATAGTTTTGCTGTCTACTTCCTGTAATTCAGTTAACTTCTCTAAGAATTTGGATGCTATACCAGTTAGTATACATATGTTTAGTATTGATATTGCTTCATTGTTTATGGTACCTTTTGGAAAGATGTAAGTTCCTTCCTTATCTCTTTTAATTAAGTCTGTTTTTGCTTTTACTTTGTCTTCAATCAGGATTGCTAATGGGGTGTCATGTTTGAGGAACAGCTAGAAGAGCAGGTGAAGTCAATCAAGGCTTGAGTTTACAGCATGGTGGTGAGTTTAGAGGTGATGAGCTTATCCTGGAAGAGGCATCTTGTTCTCTGAAGTTGAAAACACACAGGGCAGGAGATCTAAGATGGATTGAAGAGAAAACAGGGTCCTTGAGAGATAACATAGAATTTTTTCCTGAGACCACACAACCATTGAAAGGGCCCTGATCTACTGGACTTTCCATATGAGAATTCTTTCTCCTATGTCAGGTTAAGTTGTGTAAACACTGAGCATAGCTTGGGACTTGGTTTTCTCAATACAGTTTGTAAAGTTGAGGCCTCAGTATGTCACTTAATTTCATACTTCCAAAAACCCTCCATGAGGTCAAATAGGTATTATCATTCTCATTTGAAAGGTGGAGAAACTGAAATAGAGAAATGGTGGGTGACTTGTCGAAGGTCATACACTTGAGAAAAGACCCAGGGACCATTCCCACTTCACCTTGCCACATTATTCTCATTTTCCTCCTTCCTAAACCAGCTGTCAGGAAGGTATTAAAGGCTCACAAATTAAAGTTCTGAAGGGGGTCAGGGAGCTAAAGATAGGTCTAATAATTTGATTATGTCTAGTCAATGAGTGATTTCATTCCTGTTAACATTCGTATTGCATCATAATTCTTGATATTTATTTAACTTCATTTTTTAAAGATTAGGTTCCCCTATCTTATCTGAGCTGGAAGCCCAGAAAGCATTCATTGGCCCAGTCCCATTACTGATTAACATGGAGTAAGGGAATAAGCTTTTATTAAGTGCCAAGTGCCAAGTACCGTGCTTAATTCTTTGCAGAGATTATCTCATTTGATCCTTCCAACAACTCTGCAGTAGGAGCTATTATTTTACAATTAAGGAACCTGAGGCAGACAAAGGTTAGGAGACTTGCCCAGGATAACATGGTTAGGAAGTGTCTGAGGCTAGATTTGAACTCAGTTCTTCCTGCCTCCAGACATCATCATATCTACTGCACTACTGAGTTGCCTCTAGGAGACTTTTTCTCTTTCTGACCTGAGCCAGTCTCTCTTAGTCAAGTTGGTGGCCCTGCAGTCCCAGGGGCTCACCATACTGGTGCCAGCATTAGTGCAGACTGTCAATAGGCTTAGCTCATTGCGGCTCAGAATTCCTGAGCTCAAGTGATCCACCAGCCTTAGCCTCAGGGATTAGAGGGATATGCCACAATACCTTGACTTTTATTTAGCTTTAAAGTGATTATTAACTAATTTGAGCTTTACAACCCTATACCCATTATAGGAATTATTCTCTCTCTGTCTGCCTCTCTTCAGATAAGAAGGCTAAATGAATTTCTTCTTTTCATATATCTATTAAGTGTCAGAGGTGAGATTTGACCTCATATTTTTCTGACTCCAGGTCTAATTTTATCTGTGTCCCGATGTCTCTCAGAATAGTAGTGGCATTTCATTTGAATAATTCCAATTTAATGGCACAGGATGAGTTTTTTCTTTTTGCTCTGTTCAGAAATTTTGGGGTTCTAACTTGTTAAATTTAAAATCTCCAGAATAAGGATTTACTGTTTTCATTTCTGTGCATTTAAGTTTGTTAAAAATAACACTGCTTCCATCTGTTTTTACAGTGTGCCTCAGCCTTTGTTCAAACAACAGAATCATCAGAGGAAGGAAGTATAACTCTTAGAGGAGGAAAATCCAAGTGCCTTGTTCATAGAAATTCCCAGAATGACTTTGCCTTCTGTATTCAGAAGCTTATTCGCTGTTAGAGCTAAAAAAAGATATATCACTAAAGAAACATTTAAAAAAATTTATATTTCTTCCTGAGAGCATCTCAAAGAATCTGCCTTAAATTCCTAAAGTCTGTAGAAATGACTGACTGTGGCATCATTGAAGACAGGCAAGACCAGACTTACCGGAAGCAGAGTAAGACAGAAGATTTGTTTTTTTAGTCATAGGATCTGGGTTCAAATGCCCTTTCTGATATTTATTATCTCTCTCATCTTGGACAAGTCACTTAGCCTCGGTGCCTCAGTTTCCTTATCTGTAAAATGAGGGGGTAGACTAGATGACTCCTTAGATCTCTTCCAGTTCTACATCATATGCTCATATTTGAATACTTTTTTACATATTCAGTGACACTCAAAATTACAGTCCTGAATTGACTATCTTAAAAATGTCTCTGAAATAGCTTTAGACTTTAGGAAGAAAAGCAAGGAGAAACTCTGATCCCGAAAATTATTTTACACCTGCCCCCCCCCCCCAATGACAGACATAATTCTATCATTGAAAATTGCACATTTTGTTAAAGGCCACATCCTTAAAATGACATCCCTCTGGAAGGAAAAAGGATAATACATGGGAATTTACTGAAAGGTAGCTCCACAAAATTACTATGTTAAAAAATATACCCTGAACTGTTTGAGAGAAGCCAGTTATTTTTCTAAGATTGAATAAATAGAAGTCTGCCACACAAACATATAAGACATCATATAAGGAAAATTAAAGGGAACCCAGGAAAGTAGGAAAGTTAAAAATCACAGTATTATTTAGAAGGGACTTTAGTGGTCTTGTAGTTCAACTCTTATACGGAAGGAATCCCCACTATAACAACAAGTGGTTGTCCAGTCTCTGAACACATCTCAGGATGGAGGGGATCTACTACTTCTTAAGATGAACAAATGTAGGGATTTGAGTTGGAAAATATGGAAGAATAATTTGGAAATTCCAAACATTGGAGCTCATCCTAATGTACAGCCTATTGATGGGATGCATATTTCATATTCTAATTTCAGAGAATGTACAGCAGCTGCCATTCTCATCTGTGCCTTAGAACAAAACCTTGGTGACGAGCAAACAAATGACAATATTTGGAGTGTTCCCAAATATACTCTGTGATCAAATGCCTTTGTTATTAATGAGTCTCCTAAGCCACCATTAAGAGAAGGATGGTATAATGCATCAGTCTCATAATTAGAAGTTTGATAGTCTGTTCTTTAGAAGGGGCAGCTGAAACATAATATTGTTGGGTTAGTAAATTAGTCAAGGAGTTTGATTAAGTCACTGAGAGGCACTTCACTTCTTAGACCTGCTTTTTCTTCATCTATAAAAGAAAGGGGTTGGATCAGATCATTTTTAAAGTTCCTTATAACCAGGGGTGTGATAGAGAAGCTGAATTGATTATTAAGCAAATCCTAAAAATCAGGGCTTGACTGATTATTTTGTTGATTACATATTAATAATAAAGTGATGAAGAAAATGGGAAGAATGTAGACTGAACTTAAAAGTATGTCATTAGTACCTCCATCACCACTCCTCCAAGAAACTGATTATTAAACATTTACCAATATCTCTCTGCTTAGATGTCTATATGTATGATCCTGTGAAGGATAAAATAAAAACAAAGGAAAGGTAACCAAATGAATCCATGGAAATAAAGAGAATTCACTGAACCTAGTACCTTTTGATGACTAAAGATGGATTTTATTTGTGGCAACCTATATCGAACTCCTTAATTTGTCGTTTCTGGCCAGCCGCACCCTCACACCCCTGACGCCTCTACACTATAAACATCCCATCGAGATTTTTGAAAAATAAAATTGGTTATATTTCTCCTTAACATACTCAATTTAATTTAACTGAACACATTTTTATTTAGTGCCTACTAATTGTTTGAATTTTGATGGCTCAGAGTGCGTGTAAATAGCAACTGTTTCTGTTTTGGCCAGAAACTCTGAGAGTCTTTCCTTCCCAGATTGCTTCTTTAGTAAAGGCAAACTAGGCCCTCTTTTGCCTCAGTTCTTACCTATCCTTTAATTATTGAATGGACATTGCCTCAAATTGAGACCTGGGAAAGACTTTAGCTTCAAAAGGCCTTGGCTTCCTACTGCATCTGGGGTCATCACTGGTTGTGCTGACCTATGTCTTGTCACTGGACTCCAATGACCTTAGAGGAGAGAGTGGGGCTGATGACTGCCCAGCTCTGCCTCACTTAAATCTGGGGGGAGCCAGTTATGGGGAACCCTGACATCCCACAGCAAGGCCAAGAAAGTATGGGAGCTAAAGAGAGATGGGACTCCTGGAATGGTGGAAAATAGAGAGCCAATGTTTATTCTTCCTGGCACGAGCTTTATAAAGCCAAAAATCTCTTTCCTAATTATTTTCCCCTGCGGACATTGCGTACTTCTTTGTTCCCAGGCCGTGGGTGTAAGTACCACACTTATCTCGAGGACATAATCCTTATATTTGTGTGTTTGAGCTCTTTCCTGGGGAATGAGGAACCAATCCAGGCCCATCAGCAAGTTCTTTACCTGAGAGGGCTTGTTCAGCCATCAGGGTCAGAGTCCCATTGGCCTGTGGTCCTCTACATAAATCCAAATCACTTGCAAGTCAAGATACTACCCTCCTGATGTCATTGGTCCTCTTCAAGAAAGAAACAACACAAAGGAATCAGTCTGTACTGGCAAGAAGCTCTCCTACTGGGGAGGAATAATATCTACATAGATAAATAAAATATAATGTTATTTCTGACTTGGGCACATGATTTCATTGATACAAGGAAACACAACTCAGCTCTAATTTAAAGTCTTAGAAAGTAGCCTAGGGCACTGAGATATCAAATGATTCCCTCTTGATCACATGCTAGTATATATATCAGAAACAAGTCTTGAGCTCAGGTTGAGAACAAGACAAGTGCTCTGTCCCTGGCCTATTCCATGATGTCTTTCAAATACAAATACATGCACACACCTACACACAAATGCAAGTCAATATATGTGCATGTACGTGTATGTGTATGTGTATGTGTATATACGAAGTGTATCTAAGTCAGGGCAGTTAGGTGGTGTGGTAGATAGGATGCCTGGCCTGGAGTCAGGAAGACTGATTTCGAATCTGGACTCTGATAATTACTAGATGTGTGACCCTGGGGAAGTCATTTAACCCAATTTGCTTCAGTTTTCCTCATCTTTTGTAAAATGAACTGGGGAAGGAAATGGCAAACCACTCCTGTATCTTTGCTAAGAAAACCCCAAACTGGATCAAGAAGAGTCAAATGTGACTGAATGACAAAAACCTAAGTAAAATTAAGTTAATCTAAATGACAAAAATCTAAGTAAAGTAATTTCAGGAGGAGTTCAAAGGTTAAAAGAGGGATCAATATAGTTTTCCTGGTAGGGGGTGGCTCTTAATCCTCACCTTACAAAGTTAGAGATTCTATTATTTGAGATTAGGATAGAGAGCATTCCAGGCATTTGAACCAGTCTACATCAAGGCCAGGAGTTAGGTTTCTGTACAGTGAACAAGGAGGCCAATTTAGCTGAGATGTAGAATGTGTGAGGGGGAGTAAAATGAAATCAGTTTGGAAAGATAAATTAGGGTTGGATTATGAAGATCTTTAAATGCCAAATAGGAATTCATTTTTTAATTCAAGAACAAAGAAGGGGCAGTTAGGTAGTATAATGGATAGAGTCCTGGACCTGGAGTCAGGAGGACCTGAATTCAAATCTAGTCTCAGACACTAGCTGTGTGACCCTGAGCAAATCATTTAACCTTAATTGCCTCACAAATAAAAAAGAGCAAAAGAGACCCACTGAAACTTTTTGAGGAAGGAAGTGCTATGGCCAGACCTTTTGCTTTAACAATAGACATTTGGAAACTATGCAAAAGATGGCTTGAAGAGAGACACTGGAGCAGGGACACTGATTAGGAGGTTACTGCAATTGTCCAGGTGAGAGATGATGAGGGCCTGCTATAAAAGTTTTGGCATTTAGGTGTGATGAAACAATGTTTAAAAATTATTTTGAATGCTTTTGTTTTCATGTAAACAAGAAAGAAAAAAAGAAAATCTTTAACCTTTTTCTTCAATGTTTGCTGCCTAAATTGACAAGCAAAAAATACACACACACACACAAACTCCTCTACATTTTGACCCAGGATATCTCAAAAACATTGAGAGACAAGATTGATTAATGTAATATTCCTCATGTCATGTAAATACCAATAAAGTGTAGGGCAGGGGTGGGGAACCTACAGTCTTATGTGGTCCTTTAGGTCCTCAAGTGCAGCCCTTTGACTGAATCCAAACATCATAGAACAAATCTCCTTAATTAAAAGGACTGGTTCTATGAGGTTTGGATTCAGTCAAAGGGTTGCACTTGAGAACCTAGAGGGTCACATGTGTCCTTAAGGCCACAGGTTCTCCACCTCTGGTGTAGGGGTATTGAGGATAATCCTTGCTATAAATATCTTAATTGATCAATAAGTTGTTAAAGAGGGAGATAGGAATAGGAAAGCAAAAATGTGTACAGTGACAAAGGAATTCAAATGGGACTCACAGGGTGCCATCAGAAGACAGTTTCCTCCCCCCCAAGGGATGTTCTCTTACATTTTCCCAGAAGTGCTTAGGATGTCTAGTAGAAAGGTTTTTAAAATTCACTTCAGGTTGCTAATCTCTCTCTCTCTCTCTCTCTCTCTCTCTCTCTCTCTCTCTCTCTCTCTCTCTCTCTCTCTCTCTCTGTCACACACTCACCCCTCCACCCCCCATCTCTGTGATCGTGTTCATCTGTCTCTCTGTCTGTCTCTTTCTGTCTCTCTGTGTCTCTGTCTCTCTCCTGGAAATCACTTTGAGCTGGCTAATGAATACTATCACAGAATGATCAAAAATGTATAATCATGGTGTATTATATCAGATGTTGGTCTAAATCTAATTCCTGCCAGACTCCTTTCTAGTTTTCTAGCAGTTTTTGTTGAATAGTGGAATTTTACTCCAGTTACTAGAGTATTTATAGCCCCTTTATTTTTTTATAAATTAGGAACTGACAGGGGCGGCTAGGTAGTGTAGTGAATAGATCACTGGCCCTGGAGTCAGGAGGATCTGAGTTCAAATGTGGTCTCAGACACAACACAAAAAGTAGCCATGTGACCTTGGTCAAGTCACTTAACCCCAATTGCCCTACCTTCCCCACTCCAAAAAAAAAAAAGCAAAAAAAAAAATAAATTAGGCACTGAGGCCGAGAAGTTACTTGCTCAAGGTAACGTGGGTAGTTAAGCATCATAGGACTCTGACTTTAGTATCACTGTTCTTTCCACTAATATATAGCCTTCTTGTAGCCAGGGGTCTTCTCTTATCCTTCTTTGTACTTTTCTGCAGCCTGGTACCTATTTGGTATGCTATAAATATTTAGTAAAAGATATCTTGGAATAATGGGAAAAGCCTTGTGCTAGGAATCCAGAGACCTGAGTCCTAGACCCATTTGTTCCAAAGACTAGCTGTACAATCTTGGACAATTCACTTCATTTCTCTGGACTTCTATTTCTTTTCTGCAAAATGAAAGGAGAGAAGATCTTTAAGCTGCCTTCTGTTTCAAGGGGCCATGATTCTTGATGACTCATTTACCTACTTTTGCTATTTATTTTTCCTTGGTAATGGATCTGAAATTTGAAACTGAAAAAATATATTTGCAAGTTTAGTTGATTTCTAGTAATAGAGAAATGGAGCCAGGGCATCACTGACAGTGGAATGGTGCCATTTTGCACACTATTGGCTAACTCTGCAGGTGAGGAGGAGACAGCATGGTGTGGAATCCTACCTCTTCTAGCTCTGCGCTCTCTCCCTGCCCCTCCCCAAGATACATAATGATACCATAATTGTTGTTTAGGAATTGGATTATATTTGGGATTGGGAAGGGAGTAGATTCTAAAATGAAAGCAATTATGTTGTTATAGAGAAGTACATTTAAAAGAGATCAGACTACTTTTGCTTAGTTACTGACGTTAACAAAATAATGCCTTGGTCTTGTAGAACCAGCCCTCTATGCAACCTGCCTACAACCTTCTTATCCTGCACAACTTTTATCCATGCTTTTCCAGAAATCTTCCTAAGAAAATCTATTTATCTCCATGGTTGTCCTTATGAGTAGGGAATGTATGTGATTGCTTTGTATGATTTCAGGATATCTGGATAATTCAATCCCCACTATGTGGCAGGCAATGTGCTGGGCAATGTGAAGTAAAAACAGAATGTTTTCTACCCTTAGGGATTGGGATTTTACATTAGACTGGAAGGTAAAGGAGGCAACACAGTAAATAAATAAAATATAATTTCAGGTGGCAGATAATCATCAGTTACTAGGGAGGTTTTGTACTATTTTTTTGTACTTCTCCAGCCTGTCTCTATCGGTGTGTGAAAATGTACCATATAAACTCCATTCCTTTGGCTTCTTCCCTTCTTAAAGTGCAGATTCTTCAGAAAAAGGGAAGATCTCTGGCAATATCAGTCTTTTATATCTACGTGTAAAGGAGTGTATTATCTTAATTTTACAGATGAGAAAACTGAGGCACACATTGACAGATGTTAGATTAAACATTTATTAAGCATTTACTATGTGCCTGGCCCTCTACTAAGTGCTGAAGATACAACTACAAGAAAACAAGATGGTACCTACTTGGAAGGAGCTTACATTCTAATAGGGAAAGACAAAACGTAAGAGGAACCGCAAGGAAAGAATAAGGGTGGAGATTACTCATCCATAGGTAGACAAGGTTGCTGGTGAGGAAGGAGATGGTTCAGTCCTGAGAGTGAGTTAAGCTTGGTGAGAAGAGAATTTAAGTAATTTGTTCAAGATCATAAATCTATGTCTTATTGGCAATGGCACCCTGATCTGACTTAGAGGGAAATTCTCTGTCCATTATATACTGTGCCACCCGGCTTTCCAGATAAAGGAAAGGTGTTAGAGTTCCTACCGGAGCTGAGGTTATGCTGACATAACTACAATTATGTCCTTCACTATGGAGCTTCTTTTGTCTTTTTTATTTTGGAGAGGGGAAGGCAGGGCAACTGACTTGCCCAAGATCACACAGCTAGTAAGTGTTAAGTGTGTGAGGCTGGATTTGAATTCAAGTCCTTCTGATTTCAGGGCCAGTGCTCTATTCACTGTGCCAACTAGCTGCCCCACTATGGAGCTTCTAATTGAAACATAATAGGCTAACCATACCATCTACCCAGGTTACTTATACTTCATGGATTTATGATCTTATTAATGTGAATCAGCCCTCTATGCAACCTGCCTACAACCTTCTTATCCTGCACAACTTTTATCCATGCTTTTCCAGAAATCTTCCCAAGAAAATCTATTTAATAAACTAGATGCTTCCTTCTAGACTTTGTTTTTGTTTTCTAACATTTCTTGGGTAGGATCGTAGCACTCAGTATCTATTTCTTATCTGTCACTCTCAGTACATGACCATTCTGGTTCTTAACTAGGCCAAAAAGAAAGAAGCCTTTGATTTTTATGACATATTGAATAGAGTTTAGTCAAATGGTTATGTGTTTGCCATAAGCAGAGGGAAAGATATGCTTGATATTCAGTGCTACTCCATTACTCATCTTAAGTGTCCATGATTATTTGGCAGGTTCCCTCCAAGATTAGATTGAGATCTCCTCTAGAGCAGACACAATATATTTGCCTTTCTTTTGAAACTCAGTGCATGGCACAGTTCCTGGCCTATAGTAAACTCCTAATAAGTCCCTAACTGGCCACGAGTTGGTTTCCCTGCTACTGGTTGCACAGAATAGTTGATAAATGGCATGGATGCCTTTGTCTCAGCTAAGGCACCTCAGCTAAGGTGTTCTTTCCAAAACACTGGAGTTTTCATTAAGGGTGCCTGCCAATCACAAAAGACAAAACTTCTTGACATTGCCTGAGCTCCTGAGAGAAGAGTGAAATAACAGTCAAACTCAAAGGTCACTGAGTTTTCCTGAATGAAATCCCAGCAAGTAAAGTGGAATAATAGCTAAAGACTGCCTGAAGGGATTTCCTGTTCTAATTCATTTCTTGTTTTAAAAGATTATAGAAAAATTGTTTTTAGCCTTGATGGAACTGTTCCATCACCTCCTTCTATGGATACCTGGGCAAATTATTGTTTCAGGAAGCAGGGCTTTTGTTGAAAACAAGAAAAAATTTCCCTTACCTTCACAGCAAACATTAGCCCCAAAATTTGGAGAACAGTCCCAGGATTCGGGGGGTGGGAGAGGGAGAGAGAGAGAAAGAGAGAGAGAGAATTAATTAGACATAACTTAGGCTTTATTGTTGCTTTTGTTAATGATAGTCCTGTCTAGCAGTTTTCCAAGTATGGTCTAAAGACACCTGTGGGTCCCTGAGACCTTCTCAGGGAGTCCATGTGGTTAAAACCATTTTCACAACAATACTAAAGCATTTTGATTTTTAATGCAATAAATATTGATGTCTATAAACAACATAAACAAAAGCTCTGTAGAGTTTTCAATAATTCTTAAGAGTATAAATGGTTCTTGTGAACAAAAAGTTGGAGAACTGCTGTTTTAGACAGTTAACTAGGTGGTGTAGTAGATAGGTTGCTGGTCTTGCAATCAGAAAGACCCATATTTGAATCCTGACTCAAACACTTTCATTGCTGTCTGACCCTGGGCAAGTCAAGTAACCCTCTAGTTTCTACCAGCAGCTCTGCTTGCT
The DNA here is from genome assembly GCA_028646515.1 of Pseudochirops corinnae. Lineage (NCBI taxonomy): Eukaryota > Metazoa > Chordata > Mammalia > Diprotodontia > Pseudocheiridae > Pseudochirops > Pseudochirops corinnae. Next base: position 13,314 of record JAQQSV010000281.1, on the reverse strand, counting down.
TTCAGCTCAAGGGCACATTATGACTCATCCAGGATAAAGTGATTATCTGAAACCTCATCACCATGCTGATATTCTCAATTTTTCAAGTTCTGTACTTTCTCAACTCCTTCAGTTGCCTCTCCCCTCTGTTTGGAGGGCTGGAGGGTGGAGCACTAAACTCTTCCCAAAGCCTTCCTTTTAGAGGACTAGGATCTGAATTTTTCAGGTAACTTGTCATTTTCTATCAGCAGCCTCTGTTTGATTTTGACCCCATGGAACATCATTTCCACTTCCCTTTACTTTGTGTATTGTCCTCCATTAGACTGTAAACTCCTTAAGGGCAAGGGTTATCTTATTTTTATTCCTAGTCCTTAACATTGTGCCAGGCATGTAGTAGATGGTTAATAAATATTGAACTGAACTAAACTTAATCTCTCTCAGTCTTCCTTCATCTCAAAAATGAGAATAATTATAGCACCTACCTCTTAGAGTTGTTATGAGGCACAAATGAGATAATAAATGTGAAGCAACTTGCAAATTATTTTTCTTATTATTATTCTCATCATGTACATGTTACTTCATTGCATCAGTTCTTTAATATTCTTTTCTCTGAATTCTACTTTTTTGTTATTTCTTCTGGTGCAATAATATTCTTATCTGTGTTCTCATTTTATGGAGAAGAAAGCCAAGGGCATGGCAGGTTAACTTTCTTGCTCAAAGGCACATGGCTAGTTACTATATTTACATGATATCTTAGCATTTGAAGAGACCTGAGAAGACATGTAACTCAACCTAAATGTAGTCAATAATTCCCTCTAATATAGCCTCAACAAGTGGTTATTCAGTCTCTGCTGGAAGAATTCCAGTGATCAGAAACTCAATATCTCCAAGGCATTTGGAGAGGGTTTTTGCTTCAGATCTAAAGATAATGCTGCTGTCTTACCATCAGTAGAATTTAGGCTTTAGATTGGGAGAGATGGGATTGACCTGAAGACAAATGATTTGGCTGGCTAGAGTTAGGGACATTATCAGTATCACAGTAGAATTATTGGACAAAATACAGTATGTGTTAAAATTCAATATGATCAAAAGATACTTAGCAAGGGTCTTCTATATGCAAAGCAATGGACATGCCCATACTTTTTAGCAGCAGTAGAATACAAAGGAAACTAAATATGTTGAAATATAGCTATCCAAACATTTTGCTTAAAACTTCACAGACCAAACGTTAGAAACTTCTTTTAAGGTTTTTAAAATGACTTAGCATGACTTGCGTAGTATAATATAGTCAAGATGGTGTCAGAGGTGTATCTTTATCTCTGTGCCTTACAGACAGTGTATTGTAGTGGGTGGAATGATAAAAAACTTTGTTATTAAGACTTACCTCTGACACAATTGACCCTGGGCAAGTCACTTAACCTCTGTGTCTGAGACAGCTCTCAAGATGATAAAAAGCAGAACATGTGCTGATTTTCATCAGTAAAGGAAGTTTCCTAATGGGATTTAATTTTTAAAAATGTGTGTGTGTTTATGTGATTGGAGACATCAGATCTTTTCTTAAGGGTGAAATTAGGTGCCTGAAAGGAGGGAAGAGGTATCATACAAAAAGGGGAAACCCACTTTCCCCCTCCCCACCAAAAGAAATCAAAGAAAGAGAAAAAGGACCAATAGGCACAAAAAAATATTTATAGTAGCAAAAAACTGGAAATTAAGGAGGAGACCATTTGCTGGGGAATGGGTGAACAAATTATGGTATATGAAGGTAATGGAGTATTATTGTACCATAAGAAATAACTAAATGGTCAGTTTTAGAGGAAGCTGGGAAAACTGCTTTTAACTGATGTAGGATCAAGTGAGCAGATGAGGAGAACACTTCATATAATAACATTGTAAGTAAAAGTAACATTAAAACTCCAGTCAATGCAATGACATGCCACAATTCCAGGGGAACTGATGAGAAAGCAGGCTACCTACCTCCTTCCTGAGAAGTGATGAATTTAAAATGAAAAGGGAGATATATTTTTATATGGCCAATGTGAAAATATATTTTTGTTGGACTATACATATTTGTTATGAGAATTTTCTTTTCCTTTTTAAAATTGTTCAGGTGGAGAAGGTAGGAGAGACAAAGTACATGCTTTTAAAAAAGCAATAAGGAAAAGAATTAGGAGGCTGGAGGTGGGAGACAAGATTTTCTGACTTCATAATATTTCTCTTAGCTAGATTAACATGTGAAGAACAGCATATAGTTCTAATGTTGAAAATCTGTTGGTGGCATTCAACTTAGAAAATGTCCTTGAGAATTATGGAGACTTGGGCTCCAGTTCTTGCCTGGCTTCTAGTTCTCTGTATGATCTTGGGCAGGTCACCTCTTTCCTTGTGGTCTCACTTTTCTCATGAGTCAAATAATCTGTAAACTCCCTCCCACTTCTAACATTATATTCTGAGACTCTGATGGAGAGAGATGTCAGGTGAGTTTCTTAGGAGCACAAAATGATTTCAGGACTATTATTAATGATACAGAATTATTCAGTATTAGGGTGGTCTGTAAAATGAGACAATTACAATAAATGCCCTCCAAGGTCCTTCTAGCTCTATGAATTGATAATCCTAGACCCCTTAGTTTTTGCAGAAGAATACTCACCATGTACAGTATCCTTTTTATAGCATGATGAAAGAAATTTTAGATAACGTATAAAATCTTCACTACATAGTAGCATAAAATCTTAGAACTTGTCAGACTAGATAGGGAACATCATACACTAGTTAAACCAATAAGTACTTACTCTCTATGACTCAGTTTCCTCATCTGTAAAATGAACTGGAGAAGGAAATGTCAAATCACTCCAGTATCTTTACCAAGAAAACCCCCAAAAGAGTCATGAGAGTCAGACATGACCAAAAAAAAATTACTAAATAACAAGACTTCTGCCCTTGCATGTAGTTCTGCTCTCTGGAGCCAAGCAGAGCAAGTCTAGGGAGACAACTGTCCTTTCTCCCTTTAGGCTCAATATCTCTAATTTTTTCAACTGATCCATATATAGCACGTTTTCAAGGTCTTTCACCACCCTGGTCACTCTCCTCTGAATGTTCTCTATCCTTAATATCTTTCCTCAGATGCAGTACTCAGAATTGAACACAAATATCTGTATATATTCTGGCCACGGCACAAAACAGTGGTGCTATCACCTCTCCACATGTCTCATTCTGAACATTGTTTGTGTCTACTTCCTTCATTTTGGAAATTAGCTTATTAATGAAGCTTGGGATCTCATCTCTTTTTTTTGGTTGCCTTGTCACTTTGAATTCTTATAAAACTTAGAGTCAACTAGTATTACTACTATAAATACACCATTTAGTAAACCTATGCTAGGTACTGTACTAGTATTTGGAGAAACAAAGCCAAAAAAAAGAGGTTTCTGTCTGTCTTCAAGGAGTTTGAATTTTACTGAATTAAGCAACACCTATAGATAAGTAAAAACAAAAGCTAAATTAATAAATCAGGACTGCACATGGGCCTCTTATGGCCTGCCAAAGGATTTTGGGTGAAAAATGTTGGGTTGTTACTGTGCATTCTCCCGTTTGTTGTGACCCGTGTCAACCAACCATTATCACTCTGTCTCTAGTGTAATCTATCTGCTGTCCAAAGAAGTTTACAAGTTGTGCAGATCTACTGGTGGGGAGATAGTACTGGTGGGGAGCAGGGAAGCAACAACAGTAACAATTGGGGAAATCAGGGAAGATTACTTGTAGGAGGTAACATAGTGAGCCTTGAAGGGAGCCAGAATTTCCAATAGGTGAAAGTGAGGAGAACATTTTAGGCAAGAGAGACAGTCTGTGTCAATAAGGAGTAGCAAGTAGACTGGTTTGACTGGAAGTGGAAAAAGAACCACCCTCAAGTCAGCCTACTCTGGGTCTAGCTCATTATTCATTCCAGGGAGTGCCTACTCACATTAAGAAGATCGGAGAGTCAAGGATTCTATTGCAAGTTTAGCCCCTTAACAATGTGCTTGCTGCCACAGAAATATAATCACATACAACCTAGCAAAACAATATCCAGAAACTTCCTTTTTAAAGCTTGTTTCAGCTATAAGGAATAAAAAAAATCAACCTGGGGAAATGCTTTGCATATACATACATTGCTTTGTTATTTTTTTTTTTTCTGTCTTTGACAGCCCCATTTGAGCTCCTCTTAGTCTTTTAGTTGTAGGGCACTTGAGCAAAAACAGCTGCAGGTCAGCTGCATATATTTGATAGCCTGTTAGAAGGAATGGCATCTGAGCTCCACTCTGAGCTCTGATTGGGAGAAAGTGTCATTGGAAGCACCAGGGACTACATCACTACAGACTTGTGGGAGCCTGAAACCACAGAGAAAGAATAAGCTGAAGCTTCTCCTTCATTGATGGTTCTTTTGGCCATTCGTAATTTTTTTTTTCTCCATTAGACACAGGACATAGCTCATAGGGTATCTTAAGAAACTAATGCCTTCACTATGGAAATCTGAAGCAATAACTGTCAAGGGTTGAAATTATACCTAGTCAAGTTGGATAAGGATGTTGCTACCTTGCGTGTGTATGTCTTACCAAAAAAGTTTATTTTTTTTTTTCCAAATGAAATTTACATAGAGATAGGATTATGTATTTTCACTCAGCAGTATTTTGTGAATAGCTATCCCTTCCACATCATAGGGCCTAGGGGCGTAGCACCCCATGAACTGAAAAATCCACTTAAAACTGTTTGGCCCTCTGTTGTACCAGAGAAGAAGTCTGAATTATTATGGTATTAAAAGGTAAAATATATTGCTATTATATAATACTATACAAATATTTTATGCATTTCTGAATTTTTAAACTTTTTCTGTGTTGTCTGCTGGCCTTCATGTGTCATCTGTGGCTTCTGCAAAGCTCTCCCAATTTAATTTCTTATACCAATCTTCAAGACTTTTAGATGCCAGTTCTAAGGTTTGACTCTTTTTCTAAAATACTGTGATTCTTAGGTTCTTCCTCAACCTCCCCCCCAATTATAAAAGTTCTTTGCACATAGAGGGTACTTAAAAAAAGATAGCTGAATAAATATGTGAATGTGACTTCCTCTACTGAAGAAATGATTCAGGGGTAGGGAACTTATGGCCTTGAGGCCACGTGTGACCTTCTAGGTCCTTGTATGCAGCCTTTTGACTGAGTCCATGTTTTATAGAACAATACTTTTATTAAGGGGATTTGTTCTGTGAATTTTGTATTTAGTAAAAGGGTCTCACTTGAGGACCTAGGGGGCCGCATGTGGCCTTGAGGCAGCAGGTTTCCCCACCCCTGGTTTAGATAATAAATGCTATCAGTATAACTATGAGGAATAGGACTGTTCAGGTTTCTCCTTTCCCACAAAAATACACAGGAAGGTTCCTGACAAAGATGATGGCTGCTATTCTTTGGGCTAGGATATTACTTTAAATTATGATGATTATTTTTTATTATTTGTCCAGACCTGGGATTCTGATGGTGTTGGAAATTCCTAGATATTCAATTTTCTCTTTTAATGCTGATTGTCAACTGTTTTGCCACTTATAGTCTTAGGCAGTTGTTTGGGCACACTAACATAAGTGACTTCCTTAGGATTGCGGCATGGGAAGTAAGCATCAGAAGCTCAATTACAGTAGAAATAATTTTGATTCTGAGACTTCAGTATGCTACCTATTCCTTCTCTTCTACCTCTTCTTCCTCTTCCTGATGTATTTCTCTATAGTTCTTGGACCAGTTACCATGACCTTTGCATGTTATTCTCTGTGACTAAATTGGGCACTTTCAATATTGGATCAACACATTCAGGTTACTAGGGCAACATTTAATGTTCTTTCTCCAAGGGGCTAGGCACTGAAAATGGATAATGCTTCAAGTATGGCAAAGATTGGCTTTTTTTCCATTTGATGAAAGAAACATTTATCTCCAATCTCTTGGTATGAAAGGGCTGTTTTGAGACCCAAAGTAGAGAGACAGTTTATAGCAGAATTACAAGAATAATGTAATTTTCAAGTCATTGATCTAGAGCATGAAAGGGGTGATAAGGGACAACCCATAATCAAAAATGATGTGACATACTGCTGCAAAAATACCTTAAAGTGAGGTACACATGCATTACAATCTGGCATCTATGGAAATTCATTTGTAGACCTTGGAGAGCTGTGAAACCTGCAGCTGTAGTCAAGAACAGGTGGTTTATGGAGAGATGAAACTGAACTGTTAGAATAAGTGCCCTAGGGACTTTTAAAGAGAAAGATTGAGCTTGAGGTCCAGGATCAATTGGTGTTAGTGCATTGGCAAATCATTCATAGGCTTCATAATAAAAGTTGGTGTTGGAAAGTATGATCATTCCTAGGACTGCCGGATAGAATTTTGTAAACATTTTAAAAATATCTTGCCATGAAGTAATCCTTGAAACATGTTGACTTTGTTCAGTCCAGGTGCATACCACAAACACTAATTTCCTCATAACAATTCATACTTTAATAACTTTGTATGTGTGTTTTAAAAATACATTGGTTCTTCCTGCTTACTGGTTTCAGGCTGATAGATATATCATGAAGGAAAGATGATAATTTGTCCCTCTTTGGATCTCAAAGCATTCAATATTTAGTGAGGCCTCAGAACTCTGCTATGGACAACACAGAATGGATCTTCTTAACTAAGTTACATAAGCATGAAATCTTACATTTAGAAGAGATCTCAGTGGCCATACAACGAAACTCATCATTGAAAAAGAATCCTCTCTGTCATGCTCCTGACAAGTTTCAAGCTTTGCTTGAAGACCTTCAGTGAGAGTGGACCCATTTATTCTCTGAGGCAGCCCACTCCACTTTTAGATGGCTTTCTTTACATGTTCCCTACAACATCAAGCATCTGTCTGTTTCTCTGGAATTCCTACCCATGATTTCTAGTTCTACCTTCTGGCACCAAGCAGAAAGTCTAATTTGTTTTTCCCTGTCAGCCTTTCAAGGGCTTGAACTCAACTATTACGTTTCCCTACAGTGGAAGTAAATAATTTTGGAGAGATGATATAGCCAAAGAATCAACCTAGTAGTGAGCCCCTATAAACTTAACTCATATCTAAGGCTCATATCTAAAGTCTTTTCAGTGTGGCAGGACCTAGTGGTGAATGAAACACATAAGTATAGCCTTCAAAAATCCAAGGTCACCTCCGTGCTTTGATAAGTCATAGAAGATTATAGGATCAGACAATGCATACTTCCATCTAGCCCAATTCATTCTTTCTATAAGTGAGGAAATAAAGCCCTGCTCAGAGAAATTGTGACTTACCCAAAGTTAGTAAGCAATAGTCAGGATAGTAAGTAATAGAAAACAGGATTTGAACTCGTGTCCTCTGACTCTAAATATACTCTTAGAGGGCTTTTGTGGAGTGTGATCCTATTAATCATGTTTTTAAATTAACCTTCAGTCTCTATTACTGACTTTTCTTTTACTGAAAAATCGTGATTTTTCCTCCTTGATCTATGAACTTAAATACAGAGTCTGCATTCTCCTACAAGACAAGACAAAGCATTTACCTTTTTTCAACAGGCCAGAGAACATATAAAAAATATATAATTGTTCAGACAAGGAATGCCAGATTCTTTCAGGCAATTAATCTGTCTAAAATAAGCAATTGAACAGCACACTTTCCCACTCCTCTCACTCTCTGAGTTCTTGAAGATATTTCCTAGCTCGGCTTCTTCTCTTTCAGGAATGCAGTGCCCTGGTGCACATTTGGCTCTGGTGTTTGCCTTCTGTTCCAGTGGAGAATGCAGAATGGTTGACTATTAACCCAGAATGAAAATTCTCTCAAGTCATCTCTCACCCAGTTGTGTTTTTGTTTTGCTTTTTAGCTCTTCCTAGACCCTGTTTTCATCTCATGTTTCACTAGGTTGCAAAAAAAAAAAAAAAAATTCCATTAGTAGCTCATAATTCTAATACTCCATTTACACCTTGAAATGCTGTCATATCTTTCAGTAATTTCTCTGTCGGGATGATGAGATTGGACTCTAGATTTGAATAGCTTGTGTGCCTCTTTCCTGAGTACCAGAAATGATGACTTTTATAAAAGTCAAATTTTCCTTTTAGTTCAGCGATGGTGACTCAGAGTCAGTATGGTTTGTGATAGAAGTGGCACATGCTAAGAACGTAAACATCTTGAGGGTAAGGATTGTGTCATTTTTGTTTTTGTATCATCAGCACATAGTAGGCACTTAGTAAATATCTGTTGACAAGTCAGGTGATTGATTGATTGATTAGGAAAATGAGGACCAGGGTGTTTCTAGTCCCTATTCTTCCATTTGTTAAACATCTTCCCACTCAAAAACTTGTTATAAGAATCATCTTTGTGTGGGATCTCATGACAGCTAGAAAGGACTTTGGACATCATTTGGTTCAATCCTCTTAGTTTAAATATGAGAGGTAGTATGATGAAAAGGATATAACATAATTTTTTTTAATTTTTACATTCAGCTTTTTAAATTTTCAGTTTCACACTCTCCCCTTCCCAGGGCTCCCCCTCCTCACAGTGAGAAGGCAAGCAATATGATATTCATTATACATATGAAGCCACACAAAACATATTTCCAGATTAGCCATATTGTCCCCTCCCCCCCCCAAAGAAAAAAACCACCAAGAATCTATACCTAGAGATCATCAGTTCTCTCTCTGGATAGGTATAGCATTTTCTGTCACAGTTCCTTTGGAATTGTCAATTGATCAAAGTTGATTATTATTCTCACTCTCATGAATTGGCCAACAATAGGTCCCAGCCTAAGCTTGCCTAGGTCGTTGTCTAGGTTTTGATAGCTCAGACTGAATGTAAGTCATAATTGCCTCTTTTTTGGCCAGAAACCCTGAGGGTCTTCCCCTCCCAGATAGATTTTTTTAAACTAGGTTGAAGAGGCCATTTTTGGCCTCATTTGTTACCTAGCCTTTATCACTGAATGGGTATTGCTTCAGACAAATTGACACCTGGGAAAGATCTTAGTTTAAAAAGGCCAAGGTCTCCCAGTGCATCCAGGGCCATCTCTAGTTGTCCTGATCTATATTTTGCCACTAGACTCAGATGGCTCAGGAGGAAAGAGTGGTGAGGCTGGTGATCTTGCACAGCCCTGCCTCACTTAAATCCAACTCACAGGGAATGACATCACCTTCCCAATGTCCTGGTCCTCTTCAAGAAGGAAAGATAAACAACAACAATAATTACAATATTGCTGTTACTGTGTACAATTTTCTCCTGGTTCTTCTTAATTCACTTTGCATCAGTTCATATAGTCTTCCCAGGTTTTTCTGAAACTACTGCCTTTATTATTTCTTGTGGCACAACAGTCTTCCCTCACAATCATATACCATAACTTGTTCAGTCATTCCTCATTTGATGGGCATCCCCTCAATTTCCAGTTCTTTGCCAATGTAAAAGGAGCTTCCATAAACATTTTCATACATATGAATCTTCTTTATTTTTTAACACCGTATTCTCAGTCAGAATATCTGTGACTTTGACACTCTCAAGTTGAGTGACTGTGAGCAAATCATTAAGTTCACTAAGTCTCAGTTTTTAAAAATGTAAAATGACAGTAACTATTCTTTACTACTAACTTCACAAACATCAAGTTCATAACAGCTCAAGAATAATAGCTCATCTTTTTATATCACTTTATAGTTTATAAAACATTCTTCTTCGCTAGAACCCTAGGATATAGGTGGAATAAGCATTATGGAGCCAAATACCATAATTGGATGATAGAGGTTTTTATTATTTCCATTCAGATGTTTGACTTGCTTGAACAAAGGTCAAGTTCATCCACATGCTAGAAGGATAAAGATGAGAACAAGAAATTTTGTTTAGTTGCAACAACTAATTCAAATAAGCTTTTGATGCTGAAAAAGAAATAATCATAAAGGAATATATTTAAACTAGTATCTGCATAATGATGGTGAAGCTATGGAAACAAACAGGAAACCAAATGAGCTGAAAAACCACATCAGTCAACAAATTAATTTGTATGTATTTATTAAGTACCCATCATATGCCAGGCACTGTGCTTGGTGTCAGAGATACATAGATATAAAGTGAAATAGTCATTTTAGATCTTTCCCAGAGTGGTTGGGATTTCTATAGCAACGTTTTCATTATTGGAGAGAATAGAATGACCGCATTCATATTATGTGAGGAAATGAAAATGACACTTAAAAAGGTGAAGTGGGAAAGGTAAGACAGGTCAGATAAGAAATATCTAGAAGAAACATATGACAGAGGTGACACTAATTTGAAAGGATTGAGAAATCAAATATATATATATGCATGTAGTATATATACTACATACACACATATATACACATGCATATACTATATACACATATACACTATATACACATACATATATACATATACATATGTGTGTATATATATGTATATATGTGTGAATACACAGAGGAAGATATGTAAGTATTAGAATCAACCATGAATAATAATATTACCAAGAAAGTGGTCAGGGTGGGTTGGAGGAAGACATCAGTAACTTCAGATCCATATATCTCCTTTCTTGTTTCTATAGTTATTTTATGAGAATGATCTACATACATAGTGAGTATATCCTTGGTGAAAATATGAGAAGGAGCCAAGCAGTATTTCACAAATAGCTGATCACATATTTGACTAAAATAACTTATCACATATTTAACTAAAATAACTGATCACATATTTGACTAAAAGGTTCAAAGGGTAAAATATTGTAAAGTTTTTATTATTTGTTGATTATGAACAATAAGCAAAACACAGCCTTAAAGAATCTTCTGTGACAAGGATTCTTCATGCATTTTGAGTAACTAAAATATATAAGTAATACTTTAAATAAGTAGATAAGAAAGATTCTTTCTATTCAGTTGTAGACAACTTTATTTGATGATATTCTGATGATCAGTTTAAAGTGATTTATATAAAGTAATTCCATGTTCAACAATGTCATGAAAGATGTCTTTCCCTGCATTTAATGGAAGAGGTACTGTCTTTATAGTATGGTAAGCCAGATGCTCTTTTTTATGATAAAATTGTACTTATAGTTACAAACTATAGAATACTGTGGCATCTCTGTAAGACCCATGACTTTTCAAAAGAGATTGGTAACCCCATATACACATGAAGAATGAAATGGATAAGAAAAAAATACCCATTATTGAGACTATGACACATAATTGGAAAGACTCCATTGAGTTATTCCATCACTATCAGTGTCTAGGATAGGCATAGCAGATAAATGGTGAGGTGAGTCCAGGGCTTAATGGGAAGAAGAAAGTGAGTTAAGTTGCATTTGGGAAATTGTACAGCACTTCCAATGATCTCCAATCAAACAAAAGAAAAAGTTTCCTTTGATGTCAATTTCCTTTTTGTTATATGGCTGTGTACCTTAAAAGATATTAAGACTTCTGAAGAATCAAAATTCCAAGTAATCTAGAGGGCAATGCAATCATAGGTAGCTATAGCATATTACCAAAGTGAACTTGCATGAAAGCTGTGGCAAAAACCCTCAGGGTTATCACCCAGGAAATATATAAGAAAAGCAAGCTAGAAAGGCAAAGGATAGCAAATGGACAGCCTGAATGCTGCTATGGTACCCAAACCACATCAAAAGATCTAAAGGAGGGCCTCCAACCCACTGAGTATATACCAATACACCTACAGGAGTAAATATACAAGAATCATGTAGAATAAGATACCAGTGGGATATAATGTTTGTCATTGAAGGGAGGACACATATCATTAAGATCAATGACACACCTTGGAGTACTGAAGTAAAAATTGTTTATTTCTGAAACCATGTATCCCTTTGGGACTCTGAAATAAAGTGAATGAGACTGCAGTGAACCTATTACCCCTTATAAAAAACAAGAAGGAGAGAAAAAGAAGTGATCATCTACATACCGGCCAAATATAACACACATAAACACTTCATAAATAGAATGCTCCATCTGACTTATGTGGACAAAGCCTTATTGATACTATAAAGACATGGTTCTTTCCTCATTTAGAGTGGAAGATTATTTCTGTCCCTTTCCATGTTATGAATTAAATTAAAAACAGAAGAAAAGCATACAGTGGGGCATTTGGTCAAATTGTTTTAAAGAAAATAGACAATCAGAGGAAAATTAGAGGCAGCATGGAGTCATAGAAAGATCCCAGAAATTAGGGAAACTGCATTGTGGTCCCAACTATGCCCCTTTGTTACCTTGAATAAGTAATTTCTTTCTTCACCCTCAGTGTCCTTACCAATCAAATAAGAGGATTGGACCAGACCATTCCTATTGTTGCTTCCAGAATTTTTATATTATGAACATAAGACTAATTTTTTACCCTAGGTTTTTAAATAGTCCTTCATTGATAGGGGCTATGGATTAAGACCAGACTCAAAAAAATGTAGAACTAGTGGGGCAGAGCAAAGATGGTGGCGTAGCAGCAGCAACATATTGCAGCTCTCACATAGCCACCCCAAAATACCCATGGAATAAGACTCTAAACCAATCCTAGAACTCCAAAACGCACACAAAGATACTTCCCACTAAAGTCAGCTCGGCTACGAGGAACCACATCAGCACTGTGAACTGAAACCAGCCTGGCCTGAAGCCGTGGCTGTGCCCCGGGGGCGGCTGGACGGGAGGAGCTGAGGAGCAGAGGAGCCTCTCTGGTGAGCGGATTAGCAGCAGCTGCGAGCGTTCAGAACTAGGTCAGTGAAGCTTGCGAAGTTGGGAGGGAGAAGCAGTCTGGCCAAAAGGCCTCCAGAGCAGAAAAGCGAAAGGCAGAGGTTTTGCACCCGCCTCCACGTTGCAGCTTCCCGCCCTACGCAGCCTACGGACAGCAGGGGGACTAAGCAATTGTTGTGAGCCCAATGCTCTCGCGGTGAGTGGCCTGGATCTGGATCGCCATCTTGGGCCTCAGTCTTGGAGTCTTCATTATCCAGTAAGCCGGAAGCAAGTAGGAAGGGTCTCAGCACTTTCCTGAGAGCTACGGCAGGCGGGAGGACCCCAGCGATTTGGGACAGAGCTTTCCCTTCTGGAAGCAGAGCCCCACAGAGATTTAAAAAAAAATCACAGACTGACCAACCATGAGTAAGAATAAGTATAAGAAGCAAAGTAAGAACAGCACCCAAACCCTAGATTCCTTCTTTGGGGAAAAGAAAGATCATGGGAGAGAGAGGGAGGAGGAGAGCGCAGCCAGAGCACCCCCACCAGGGGCCTCCAATAAACATGAAGAATGCCTTAAAGCTAGAGATGAGCTGAAGAAGGATTTTCAAAACCAAATAAGGGAAGTGGAAGAAAA
>JAQQSV010000280.1:83499-167075 GCA_028646515.1 Pseudochirops corinnae | reverse complement strand
CTCTACCCTGTCCCTGTTCCTTTACAGAAGTGTGTACTTCCAGCAACCCTCCCCCCCAACCCTGTCCTCTATTATCCCCTCTCTTATCTATTATCCCACCTCTCATCCCCATTCCCCCTACTCTCCTGTGTGGCAAGACACCCAGTTTAGAGTTTATGTCATTCCTTCCCTAAGCCAAATTCAAGGAGAGAAAAGTTGACTCTTTCCCTTTTGCTTTCCTGTTCTTCCCCTCCATTGTAATAATTATCCCTTGCCTCTTCTATATGAGATGATTAACCCCATTCTGTCTCTCCCTGTCTCCTCTCACTCTGATCCTCTCCCACCTTAGAGTTTCACCTTGTAGAGTATCATCCCTTCCTATTCAATTGATCCTATGCCCTCTATGTACTCATATATACACAGATATGTGTTCGTATGCATATATAAACCCTCCTATATAGACATATGTATATGTATATGTATATCTGCATTTGTATTCCCTTCACCTATCCTAATACTGAGAAGTTTCATAAATTTTGATTATCGTTTTTCCATGTTGGCATTTTGTGAGTTTTGGAGCTCTAAAATTTGTTTAGAGTCATATTTTATGGGTATTTGAGGTAGCTATGTGGGAGCTATGGAACCTTGTTGCTTCTATGCCGCCATCTTCATTTTTCGTGATTTTAATGTAAGCCCAGCTCTCAGCCAGGTGAGTTTGGGTGGGACAGTCCTGTGTTGCATGCAGCATCACATGCTAAAGGAGATGTGACTTTTGACAGAAAGAATGTTAAACCTGATACTGCCAACTGCTGTAAGGGACTTACTGGAATTGATTCCTGACACTCACTGGGGTAGACACATGGGAAAAAGGACTTCAGAGAAGTGGCATAGAGAGAAAAACTTTGAAATGGCAGATATGCATGGGAAGCCAGTCCCATTATATCCCTAGATTTGCTTGAAAAATCTCTGAGGAAGAAGATTATTTCCTCTCTCTTTGGTTGAATTAGGATCTTATCTCACTTCTTGCTGATTAGCTCATAAGTCTTCTGTGTATTCTAATATGTAGACCTTCACTTTTTGCTGGCTATTTTGCTTTGATAAATGAGTTCACTCACTATTCACTGTTTGTGATAGTCTTTTGTGTAAACAGCATTAGGTGGGAAGGGGCTAAGCTGATGAATATAAGCTAAGAGTGATAAGAGGATCAGCTTTTGTTTGAACCTACCATCTTCCCAAATACCATTATTTAAGGTGTGGCAATAGGTATGATCTGGCCCAACCATTTTTTGGAGATAGATGAAAGAAGAAGCCATAGCCACAGCCCTTCTGCTCCCCTCAAACTGGGAATCATAACCTCTTTTGGAGAGAGGTGGGCAGACTCTAAAAGCCTCTATCCCTGCCACATCTGAGCCAGTTGTCTTTTATTATTAGAGAGCCTGTACATATATATACATACATATATACATATATACAGACACACATATATACACATATGCATTATGTATATTTTAAATTTAAAAATTTACTCTAGTGAGTTAAATCCTTCTTCCATTTTTATCTTACCACCTAATTTGAGTTTGATCTTGGCCTATTCTCTGAGGCTAGGCATGTCCCAAGGAGTTAAACTATTTTTCCCTCTTCTGCCTCTTGAACAAAGTAGAAATTCTTTAGACCAGGTAGGAATTCATCTTTGCTCTGGATCCTGATTGTTATACAGACAAGGCATTGATTTAAGTTCATAGCTAAATTATATGCTTAAGCTGTGTCCTTGACCTTGTCCTTCACAAAAAGAATTTGGACAGAGAGAGAAGTGGAGAGAAATGGATGGGAAAAGAAGGAAGTGAGGGAAAAGATAATCAAAGGGATGGAAAAGAGGGGAAGGGAAAATAAAGAAAGGGAGAGAGATCTTCAATACTGGACGAACTCATTTCCCTAGATTGAAGACTGTATCTCTACATAGCCCTTCTGGAGGATTGAATATATCAAGGAACTGATGATGCTGGATGAGAACATATACACCTTAAGACCTAGAGAAATGCCCATGCAGTCACCCAGATTCTTAAGAGGGAAGGAGCTAATACCAAAAAGGAGTGGAGGGTTAGCAAGAGGTGAGAGAAGAAATGGAGATGTTCAGCCTTATAAGGGAAAAGGAGAGGCCTGGAAAAAGACCGATGGGCCCCATCATTGGCATTCCCTTGAAGTTGAAGAAGGATCAGAAAATCAGGGACAGAAGAGCTGCTCCAACCTATTCCTTTTCTAGTATTGTGAGTCATATGGACTGTGCAGGGGCTGAGGAAAGGTGGGGACCACCAGAAGAAAAGGTTCCTTCTTGTATGAGAAGGTTCCAGCTCCAAGTTGGCACTAGAGTAAAAGTGACTGTATAGGTCCCATGGGGGTAGCCATCAGAAGAAAGATTTGTTTTGATTCTTTATGGGCTGTAGTATATATTCTCTGTTACTTTCTGTTGAGTTGAATAAAATCTATCCTGGAATAATACCTAATATTTCTAAAAAAAGTTTAAGGTTTGTGAAGGGCCCTATCTATATTATCTCATTTGCTCCTTACATCCAGCCTGGGAGATAGATACTATTATTTTCTCCAATTTACAGATGAAGAAATTCAAGATGAGAAATGTTAAGTCATTTTTCCCAGCACTGCACAGCTATTAAATGTCTGAAATAAGATTCAATTTCTCTCCCACTTTCTCTTTCCTTCAAAGTTTTGGTTCTCTTTCTATGTCTTCCCTATAACATATTACTTTTGTGTTTAATGTTTTGTTAGCCTGAATAACTTACATGGTAGCTAACAACTCTTTTAAAGAAGAATATAAACCATATCCTAATATTCTAAAAGCAAGAAAAAGGTGGGGGCCTGGTTGAAACATGGATTACCCTGAAATGACTGCCCCATCAGTAACCAGAAATGTCTCTTAAGAAAAGACAATTTTTTTGGTGATGTTATTAAATAGCTTCCACTTTCCTTCTTAAAAAACACTTTTATGATCTGAGTGGGAAAGTGACTTCTAAAGAGTCTTTGTCTTCTGAAGCACATTTTCCCACATATGCTGATTCCCACTGATTCTCTCCCATCTCTACACACATGTGCACAAAGATATACACATAGAGACACAGACACACAGACCACCCCCCCCCCCCAGATGTTATTGATCTTGGTGACCAGTGAAAGTGATAAAAATACAAAATAAAATATATTATTATAGAATGTCCAGACTTGAATAATATCTTTAGGAGAAAATGATATTTAATAATTATCATTCTACCACTAAAAGGTAGCCACTATTTTATGTTTAACACTGGAGCACGCATTTCTAGTCTCCTCCCTCTGACAAAAGCCCAAATGTTGTGGTTGTGGTAGAATCAGAAATAACTGAAAATGCAGAGTAGCAGGCTAATGGAGCTATCTGAAGCAAAGGGGTGTTTTCTGCCAAAGCCCCCATTATTGAGTGCTATGATGTCTGTCTCCAAGGAAGGAGCCTTGTCCTCTGCCATAAAAAAAGCTTTTGCATATACCCCTGGTTGTCTTTGTGAGCTCTTATGCTGAGGAAGTGGACTCTAAATCTCTTCCACTTTTTTTTTTTAATAGTGTAGCCAGTCAGGCAAAGAAAATGAAGTCTTCCAGACAGGAACAGATGTCTTGTACACATTTTCATGAGTCTCTCCTTTAATTTCCTGGCAGAAAAAGAATTGGGGCCACTGCTTGGCTGGAAGGGTGTGTCTAAAATGGAGACTGTGAGCTATAGAAAGGCAGAGATCGTGTTGTGGTTTCTGTGGTTTCTCCAGTGGGCTTTGAAAGTCTGAACTCTACAGATATACTCACTCTCTCAGACTTTAAGTTGGGCCAATATAATGGGGGTGGGGGGAGAATAGCTTGCTTGCCAGGTGAGATTTCCAGCTTCTCACTGCTTGAGTATGAATTCATGAGCAGCCAAGCCTCATTGCCTCTCCCTATCCCTTTCCTTTCGTAGACTTTTTCTTGAGCTGTAATGTGCTAAATTCTAAAAAGAAAGTTATTTTTGAGTTCCCCTGGGGTTTGGAAATTTACTCAGATTGGTCACCTGATAGGCTATGAAGACTTGGCCTTGGCCTCCTATGGAATAAAATGGGTAGATAGTTCTTTCCTCCCTCTCCTCCCCAATAGCAGTGTTCAATATTGACAGAGTCCAAGTGCTGTGAACAATAAGGTCTTATGGTGTTTCTGAGAAGAGGAATGATGGACTTGAAAATTAAGGAAGAGGGAAAAAACCGGTCCTGAGCTGAAGGAGACACCAAACAATGTCTAACAGGGAAATTAACATGAGAAACAAAAATCAGAAGCAACCCAGGCTAAATCATAGACAATTCATTCTCTGCACACTAATAGCATGCTAACTGCTGAGGGTCCATGTTTAAGCAAACTTGGACACATGGATAGAACAGTCCAAGGCACTCAAATTCAATTTCACATCTGGCTCAGATTCCATGACTGGAGGCCAGAACAGAAGGTGAGAACAAGAAGCCTAGAAAGAGGTAGGAGTTAGGGAAGTGGCCTGGAGTCTGGGTGACCCTTTCCACAGAAACAGCTAAGAGTTTTGCCCCAAAAGCCTTAAACTAAAAACCACCACCAACACTGTCTCGTGTGGAGAGATAGGGCTCAATCTGTATTTAAGAAATTGGGGAAATCCATGGGCATCAGGCCTCACTTGCCTCTAATGAGCCAGTTTCCCAGGGTGTCTAGTATATTTGTCCTAAACTGACTCTTGATAGCTGCATTGGCTAAGTGCTATAAACTCTATTAATGGACCTTTCCCCCAGCACCCTGCCTAAAATATCTTCATGTTTAACTGAACAAAACTTTTTTAAAATGATTTTTCCTCTATTATATAAAGACAATTTTTAACATTCATTAAAAAAATTTTGAGTTCCAAATTTTCTCTCTCCTTCCTTCACATTCACCCTCTCTGAGATGGTAAGCAATTTGATAAGGGTTATACATGTACAATCATGCAAAACATATTTCCATATTAGTCATGTTTAAACAAACTTTTCCAGGAGTGTTACTGTTCCTTAAAGGAAATCAGTTTTGCCATCAGGACACCACTGTGTGAACTGGTTTTTTGAGTGAGGTAGGATCTATTTTTGGAGGATACAGTCTTGGATTCACTGCTGTTGTTATTGTTTTTATGATTTTATTTCTTTTTCCTTTAAAATATTTTCCTTCCTCTCCAGCTAATGGGATGACCTTCTTACAGATTAAATCCTTCCACATCATTCCCTTCATTGGTCATCTCCAGTCTGAGTATCAATAGTATTCTTTCTATGAAATCTGCTTCTTTGCTTTCCTCCTTGAAAGATGTGACACAATTACATCTTGAGGATAGATGATGAGGTCAGAGCCAAGAAACTTTTTCATCTGATTACTGTATTCTCCTACCCTCTATCCATTTTTGAGGAGATAGTGAGTGAGGTAATAAGAAGGAATGCAAGTGTTCAAAAGATGATACATCAGGCAGTTTATTGCTCATCAGCATACAAGTGTACAGGTTCACAGCCCGTAATTCCCAGGCAGGGGTGGTGCTGGTATGTGGTGAGATGTATCTGATTGAGAGAACAGAGCTCTGGACCTCTGCCCATCGTTGTTAGGCATTTTCACAGAGACCTACTAAGAGGGGTACATTTGGGGCAGTTAATAATTGGGTGGTCTGAGCTGTAAACTCCTCCCTTATCAATCACAAAGGCAATATGATTTAGGAAAGTTTGCTAACATAGCATCCCTGGATGAGATGAAGTTTGCTCAATTAATTATGACCAGGAGGTCCTTGTATTCTTTACCTAAGTGAGACTGACTAAACCGCTTATGGGGTATATAGAAACTCTGGTATAGAAGCAGATCAATCAGTGGGCAAATATGGACTCACTTCTGCTAGCTAGGAAGTAGAAATAGGCTAATCCTTACATTATTCCCATTGTACATTCTTCTTAAGTGTTTCATAGTCAAGTTCCTTTAAATAGCTTTAAGTTAGTCAGTGAGTTGTTAGGGAGCAGGGAAAAGAACTGAATGAAGGAGACCCTTCCCTGATAATGAAGGTTTGAAAGAACCCTAACGAAGAGAATGGTAGCAAGAGTTAGTATTAGTGAGTCAAGACCTGGCCTGATTGGTAGAAAAACAATGGTATCATGGGATGAACTGACTAAAACCATAGGTATCACTTAATAATATTGATCAATTGACAAGCATTATGTACGTACTCTGTACCAGACACTGTAGAATTGAAGGAAAAAATGAAGCAGTCCTTGAACATAAAGAATTTACATTCTAAATACTTCAAATCTTCAAAAGATGAATGATGTCATTTGCATAGGTATTCCTTCCACCGATGCTGATTGTCACCCTGCCAAGTTTTAGTAAACTGTATTCATGAATTTCAGTGGCCAAAAATTCACCTGGTAACCAACCTTTTTACTGTGACCTCTCCAAATTTTGTCAGTCTGGTCCTTGGGCAATAGGCATGAATCTATCTGTGGGTAGAGATTGCCAAGGTTTATAATCCTCTTGCTATGGCAACCCTAAGTGCTTGAGCTATTTGGTACCTTAAAATTGTGTGTGTGTGTGTGTGTGTGTGTGTGCGTGTGTGTGTGTTTATGGGCTCCTATGAGTCATTTCCATCTTCTCCATCATGGAGTAGCATAAAGATGGTCTCATACCTGCTATATATTTAGTCCTTTGGGTGCTTATATGGGAAATAGAGACCCTCCTTTTTGTCCTCCTCCCTTTTTATTCTTTCCCCTTTTCCTCAAATTTGAGAAATGTTAACTACTCTAGGTGTGTACTAGGAGATTTTCCTAGAGAAATTCCAAATGGATTAATAAATCAAAAAGAAAACCTGATCCTCTTAACAAATCCCCAGGATTGAACCATATAAGTCCTGAGTCTTTGGGGAGGAGGGATCCTAAGCCACAAGTTATCCTACTGTGTGCAAAATAGTTAACTAAGTACTGGGGGAGATACAAAGGTAAATATGGCCTCCTGCAGGACAAAAGGGGAAACTTCTGTGAAACTCCACAAATGAACCTCCAAAGCCAATAAATAAATTAATAAAAACAGTTTACCTTTAAAGAGCCATTTATAGTTTTCAAAGTACTTTCACATACATTTTCTCCATTTATCATCATAGCAGCATCATAAGGAGGATAGATGCTATTAACCTCGTATGATATATCATAAAACTCTGGGACAAAGAGGTTAATTAACTTATCCAAAGCCACACAGCTAATTAATGGTAGATCAAGGACTACAAGCCAGTTTTCTTCTGGATCAGTTTTCTTCTGGAAAGCAATATACCTCTCTGAAAATGGAGTGGAAGGGGGAAAGTATATTGGGATCCCTTTGATTTTTTTTTCAGTCATCATAGCTGGGTGCCAGTAAAATACTTTTTCATTCTTGTCATATTCTGAAAATAAAAAAAAATCCTTAAATTCTTGTGACCATGATGAATAGGCCATGATGATTACACCATGATCTAGGAACTACCCCACTACTGTCAGAGGAGGAAGGAATGATGAGCATGGTCCTGGTTGTTCATGGAGCAGCAAGTATAACCATGAGGGCTTTTCAGCTGTTGTCCAGCTGCTGCGGTTTGGGGGTGAGAAAATATTTATGTAGAGTTGACTCCATAACTGATTGCATTTGGGAAATATGAGATTTTTGTGGAGATTATTGCCAGGAAACTACATCTGTGACAGGAGCTTCCTAGCTCTGGTTATCTGGCATAGTAGAGGAGTAGGTTACTGTCAAATAATTTACAAATAGCTCTAAGTCCTTCCACGGAGACTGAGAATCCTTTCCTAGCCAAAGAACAGGAAGGAAGAAGGAAGGAAGAAAGGAAGGAAGGAAGGAAGGAAGGAAGGAAGGAAGGAAGGAAGGAAGGAAAGAAGGAAGGAAGGAAAGAAAGAAGGAAGGAGGAAGGAAGGAAGGAAGGAGGAAGGAAAGAAGGAAAGAAGGAAGGAAGGAAGGAAGGAAGGAAGGAAAGAAGGAAGGAAGGAAAGAAGGAAGGAAGGAAAGTGAATATTGAATTGGTGCTACAAGTGGTGCTATTATCATTCCCACTTTACAGCTTAAGAAACTGAGGCAGACAGAGATTAAGTGACTTGTCCAGAGCCTCGCAGCTAGGAAGTGTTCAAGGCTAGATTTGAGTTCAAATCTTCCTGACTCCAGCTCCAGTACTCTATTCACTGTGTCATTTAGATTCTTCAAAGCTGACTGTAGCTAATATATAGCAAAGAGAAATGGCAAACTCCATTCTTCTGGGGAAGAGGTAGGACCTTGACTGATGCATGAGCTCTTCCATGTGTGTATTCTGTTCACACCTTCTCCCTCCATAGTTTTTCCCTTTATACGCCCTCTCTTTCCAATGATGGTGTAGGGATTTCTGGGAGAATATGCTCCCAGGTTCTGAGTGAAGGTATTTTGCTGCTGTGGTAGCCAGGTGGCACAGTGGAGAGAGTGCCAGGCCTGGAGTCAGGAAGACTAATCTTCCTGAGTTTAAATCTGACCTCAGACCTTACTAAGCCATGTGATTTTGGGCAAGACGCTTAATTTGTCTGCCTCAATTTCCTCAACTGTAAAATGAGCTGGAGAAGAAAACCGCGAACGCCTCTAGTATTTTTGCCAAGAAAATCCCAAAGGGAGCCATGAAGAGTCAGACATGACTGAACAATTTTATTGATACTTTTCCAATTGTATTAGTTCATTCAATGTCTTTGCTTTGAACTAACCAGAAAAAGTAAACCCATCAGTAGAAGGTTGCTTTGAGTGGCTACAATGTATAGAGTGCCTGGATCTCAGAATTGTCTTATCCAGGTGCTCCCCTACAGGTGTATGTGTGAGTAGAAAGCAAGCTCTTTGAGCAGAATCTATCTCTATTTTTGAATTTTCATCCCTACTCTCTAGCACATTGACTGGCACATAGTAGACAATTAATAAATGTGGATTGGTTGGAGTATCCCAGGTGCTAGAGCAAAGAACCAAAAGCCTCTGGTTCCAAGGTTAGGGAGGAAGCACCTGGCCCAAAGGAAGTCAGGAATGTGGACGTGAGGAAGGAATTACAGGGCAGACATAGGAAATAGCTAAGGCAAAGACATGAGAGAAGGTTTGGGGAAGAAATGCGTTGTCCAAAGTTCCTTACATTTTTGAAATCACAGATCTGGTTTAAAAAGTGCTTTGACTTTTTTGTTGTTGTAGGTAGTATTGATGGAAAATGAGTGGAGACTATTTTAAATGAATGCCCATGTCTTAAGATTATTGACATTTCGTTTCTTTGGATTCCAAATTTTTCCCAAGACTTTTAATCTAATAGTGGCTTCTTCCAAAAGCCTCCCTGCTGACTCCCATTAGGGAAGAACTCAATCCTCAGTTTAGATAGATGTGTCATACAGTAGGAAGAACTCTGGATGGAAGATATATGTGAGTCAACATCCTGATTCTACTACTGACTGCTTGTGTGATCTCGGACAAACTTCTTGCGAACATAAGTTTCCTCATCTGTAAAGGGGTGTGATTGGAATAAAAACACTTGTGCTACCCATCTCATAGGAAAGTAAAAAAAAAAACCACTCAGTATTCTGTGTTTAGTAAATGGGGTTATCATTTCTAGTTCTTTCATTGAATTCAGTTTCACCTGCATCCCTTGGAACCACAGTCATATACTGTTAGACCTGGAAGGGACCTTATAAATCATCTAATCCAATGAGACTTTCAGCTAGGCAGTGGCAACTGTACTCCATTGACCCATTTAGAACTGATCAGAAGACCTGGCTTTAAGTCCTTACCCTTGTGACTCTGGGGCTTTACTTTTCTCACCTTTAAAATGGAGTTGGTAACATTCATAGTACCTCCCTCATGAGTCTGTTGTGAAGGCACTTTGCCGATCTTAAAGCAATATAGAGGGGAGAGTTATTAATTATTTCTTCCTCTGAGTCATACTGATTGTGTACCCCTGAACAAGTCATTCAAACTCTCAATGCACTAGGGGGACTCTTTAACCCTATAAGGTAAGATGAGCTGCTAATCAGCCTTGGTGGAAGAAAAGACCACATCCCAGAGCTCTCCACAGTGATGAAATCACAAAGGGAGGCAACGAAACACACCAAGTATCTTTCACAAGATAGTGGGTGTTGGTTAGTTGTCTATAGTTCTTTTAAGCTTAGCACAATTTCCCTTTTACCTCTCTTGATATTGGAATTTCTATTTTTGCTTTGTTCATTAATATGATTGCAATTCTTGCTTTTGTTCCGCCCCCCCATACAGATTCACTTGATGTATAATAAAATCCCAGTCTCTCATTTTCCTCCAGATGGTGGTGTTCAGTCCTGTCTGACTCTTTGTGACTCCCTTTGGGGTTTTCTTGGCAAAGTTACTGGGGTGGTTTGCCATTTCCTTCTCTAGCTATTTTACAGATGAGGAACTGAGGCAAACAGGATTAAATGACTTGATCAAGGTCACACAGCTAGTAAATGTTTGAGACTAGTTTGAACTCAGGAAGATGAGCCTTCCTGACTCCACGCCCAGAACTCTATCCACTTCACCACCTAATTGCCCCTTTTCTTCTCTTGTGTATTTTTCAGAAGCATTTCATATTGGCAGTGGATGGTTCATAATTTAGGGGAAAGATTAAGAAATCTGGGTTCTAGGACCAGTTCTGCTGTGTACTCCAGAGCAATTCACTTAAACTCATGACTTCAGCTTTGTCATCTTCCAAATGAGGAGTACTATGGGCAAGGATAGTAGTAGAACCAGGGAGACTCCCCCACCCAACAACCAAACATAAACACGTGCACACACACACACACACACACACACAACAACAACAACAACAGCCAAAACAATTGTGAGAAACCATATGCAGACCTGGGGAAGTTTAGGTTAACTTTGTTCCTAGGTAGATTAGTCTAGCTTAGCTATGTCCTTTGTACAAGAAGAGAACTTTGTCAGGGAGCCCCTGACACTCCAGGGGACATCCTTGCCAAGTTTTTAACCTGCTTGCCAGGGAGCATTTGTTTTTTAGATTCCAGGAAAAACCTTTTTCACTATTTTGAGAACTGTTTTACCTGAGGGCAATGGAATAGGACAGTTTGTTTACACCAAGGATTCTTAACTTGGGGTCCATGGGTTAGATTTCAGTGCTTCTAGGAACTCAAATGAGAAAAAAAAATACATTTTATTTTCACTAACTTCTAAATGAAATTTAGCATTTTTTCCAATTGTGAGTTTTAAAAAATTAGTCTGTAAAGAAGTCAATAGTTTTCATCAGATTGCTCAAAATAGAAAAAGGTTAAGAACCCCTGGTTTCAACCTTCAGATTCTAAGTGATCTATTACATCAGATGAGAGTCAGACAAGGCTGAACTAAATGATCCCAAAGGTTCCTTTCAGTTTTGACATTCTATGATTCTGTAAAAGTAATATCTCCACACTCTTCATGCATATTTATTCAGTTCCCAGAATTTGGTGAGGTGATTTCTGCTCTAAACAGGGACAACCTCTAAGTATAATAGTCATGAAGCAAAGAAGTCTGAAACAGAGAGTCACACCAGGCATCGTTATGATGCAGTGCTTCCATAGGACACCCTTTCAAACAGATAAGTAGACCAATAGCATCTCAGTGGAATAAATTCGAGAAGGGCATGAAGAATTCTTCCTGAACTGAGCTGCCATGGAATACAGTGCCTTATTTTCCTTGCTTTGAAGTTCCAGAATGAATACTTTTCTTTTGAGAGCTAGCTCCACACTTTAGGGGAAAAAAAGTTGAGTGGGGAGCAACCCCCCTCCCACTCTTCCCTCCTTTTGTGGTTTTGGGCAGGGAGCCCCAAATCAGCATTACTCATGTGGAAACATTTTGTTCCTTAAGGCTTCAGGCAGCCCCTGGAACAGGCTGCGGCAAACCATGAAAGCAGGCATGAGAGCTGGAAAGACCAGGTCTGTGCTCTGATTTGCTGAATCAAATGGCTAAGCTGTATGAGAGATGAATGGTTTTTCAGGGAGCCACTCCTAAGCTTAGAGAGTCCAATAGCTCCAAGTTGCTCTTCTCTTCTCTTTCTTTTTTTGGAAAAAATATGGAACACTTCAAAAATTTGCATGCCATTCTAGCAGAGAGGCCATGCCCATCTTCTCTGCGTTCCAGTTGTAGTATCTATGTTACTGAAATGAGTGCAGGCTGCTTTTTTTATGAGGCAACAATAATGTATAAAAGTTGAAGGAAAGGGGAGGATGGAAATAAAACATTTTCTCCATTGAATCATATAGCAGGGGGAAAGTTGTTTTTCATTCCTTTGAAGTCTTTTTATATATTGAAAATATGTAATGCTAATTTTGGACAATAATTAATGGCAAGAAAGCAAGGAATATGGAAAATTTTAGGGAAGTTAGTTATTCTCTTCTGTATTTTCTCTTCCATCTCAGGAAGCTTTGGGTGACCAGGGTAAATGTGAAGAAGAATGAAGCACCTCTTTGACACAGTGGATAGAGTGTCAGACTTAGAGTCAGAGAGACTAAAATTCAAATCCTGCCTCACATGTTTACTAGCTGAATGATCCTGATAACTTCTCATGACCTGTTTCCTTATCTGCAAAATGAGAGAAATTAACTCAGTGGCCTTTAATGTCTCTACCAGCTCTAAACTTATAATTCTATAATGCTATGATCCCTGTAGGGCAGCTAGGTGGTGCTGTGGAGCCTGGAGCCAGGAACACCCATCTTTCTGAGTTAAAATCTGGCCTCAGACCCTTACTAGCTGTGTGACCCTGGGTAAGTCACTGAACCTTGTTTGCCTCAATTTCCTCATCTGTAAAAGGAGCTGGAGAAGGAAATAGCAAAAACTTCAGTCTCAGATACTTACTTAGTTGTGTGATACTGGTATACAAGTGAATTTGTGCTTGAGCTCCCCAATTATCCAGGTAACTGAGAAGGGCTGACTGTATCAGCTAAGATAGAGTGACTTGATATATTAACAATCCTTTGCAGTGACTGAGAGTAAACCCATCTGGACATGCAGAAAATCAGCAACTCTGAAGCCAAGTAAGCTCATATCAGTCTTGAAGCAGATCCTGGGCCATTTGGCAGTTTATGGACCTTCAAGAGACATCCTTATCTTCAGAGATTTCCCTAAATGTGGGCCACGGGCCTCTTGGACACATTCTGTTTTACGGTTTTTGGAGACATTGCCTTTTCTTATTGTTTGTGCTCAAGCCTGGAACTGCGAGACCGGCTTATTGCCGGGAATTCTGTCTGATTCGTGTATCAAGGGGCCACAGCTCTGACACCTGGAATACCTCGCTTTCCCTCCCCTTTGGAACAGGCCTCCCTGACTCATTCCTTTCTAAGATTCCTGCCTTTCTCTCCAACTTCCCTGTCTTCCTTTGTTTGAAAACTATATATGTGTGTGTATGTATATATATATATATATATATATATATATATATATATACATATATATATACATATATATATATACATATATAATATCTATATCTATATATCTATATCCTTCACATCCATTACTGGAGTGGGCTATTCAACATTAGGCTGATGTCAGTTCCTATGCACATGTTTTACTTTCCTACTTAATAAAACTCTTCTTTAATTTTACAGGCATTATCTTCCTCTGGTTTTCTTCCTTTTAGGGAAAAAGGAAATTTAGATCTTGAGAACTGGCCTTTGCAATCTTGGGATATCTTCCTCCTTTGGGGAAAAAGAGATCTAAATTCCCTAAAGAGAGCTTATGCCTCTGGGCTAATCACTTAATTTCTGTCTTCCTCAGTTTTCTCAACAATAAAATGAGGGTCATAATAGCATCTACCTGCCAGGGCTCTTCTGAGGATCGAATGAAATAATGTTTATAAAGTGCTTAGCACAGGGATTGGGAACCTGTCAAACAGGCCCACTTGAGGACCTAGAGGGCCACGTGTGGCCTCAGTGCTGCAGGTTCCCCACCCCTGACTTAGCATAATGCCTGGCACAGAGTAGGTCCTTGATAAATGCTTATTTCCTTTCTCAGATCCTGCAGAGCTGCCGATATCTTCTGGTGATATTATTGCTTTCTCTGGATGCACTATCTCTGTCCGAGTCTTGCCTGGTGGGTAGATTGCTTCCACTGGACACTGTATTGCTGCATACACTGACTGTTTTTGCTGGCTGCGCTGGGCGTGGCTCCAGTGGACATGTAATGGTGAAGCTCCTCTTTACTTTCAGCTTCAACTAAAGTCTGATCTATAGCATCATACCCTGAGAAGAGCGAGCTCCGTCCAGCTTCCTCATTTAAAAA
Organism: Pseudochirops corinnae; assembly: GCA_028646515.1. Taxonomy (NCBI): domain Eukaryota; kingdom Metazoa; phylum Chordata; class Mammalia; order Diprotodontia; family Pseudocheiridae; genus Pseudochirops; species Pseudochirops corinnae. The sequence goes on along the minus strand of JAQQSV010000280.1, from coordinate 152,783 downwards.
GTTCTGAGGCTTTCCACAGCATTTTGCAAAAAAAGCAACCTTGGCAATCTTCCAAAAGATTAGAAAATTCCTCCCCGGGGTTGGTCTTGCCGTAGAGATGACTGACTGACTGAATTCTAATTCTACTGATGCCTGGTGCAAAGAATCTGTTGGAGAAGAAAAGCCTCATTTAGTGAGGCTCTGCAAAGACAGATCATGTTGGGGGGGGTTGTGAGGAGAGTTGGATGGGGGAAAAGGTCTTCTCCAATCAGTGATATGCTAGTAAATATTTAACAACTAGATCTCTGAAAAAACAATGTGGTGTAGAGAGGATTCTTTTTCCAGTATGGGCTGGATGAAGTAGCCTCTGAAGTCAATTTACAGAATAAAAGAATGAAGAGTTGGAAAGAAGAGACCTCTGGGGCCACTTGGTTCCACCCTTACCCACCCAAGAGGAATCCCCCCTATAGCATACTGGGCCAGTAGTCATCATTCTCTGCTTGAAATTCTATGAGGAAAGGGACCCCACTCCCTTTCTAGAATGCCCATTTCATTTTGGGGCAGCTTTAAGTGTTACGATTCTTTGTAGCTTCCCCCAGTTAGTCCTGGTTCTGCCTTCCAGCACTAAAGAGAGTAAGTCTAATCCCTTCTTCACCAGAGAGTCCTTTAAATCCCTGAAGAACAGTTATAATTTCTCCCTCCGAGTCTTATCTTCCTCAAGCTAAACATGCCCCATTCCTTCAAACAATCCTTATATTCAATGAGCATCTTTTTTAAAAAAATGATTTTTAAAGACTAGGTCTTTCTATCTCCTCTTGGGGCAGCTAGGTGGTACCCCAGTGCATAGAGTGCCAGGCCTGGAGTCAGGAAGACTCCTCTTCTTGAGTTCAAATCTGCCTCCCCATACTTACTAGCTGTGTGATCCTGGGCAAGTCACTTAACCTTATTTGCCTCAGTTTCTTCATCTGTAAAATGAGCTGGAGAAGGAAATGGCAAACCACTCCAGTATCTTTGCCAAGAAAACCCCAAATGGGGTCACAGAGTCAGACATACCTGAAAAACCAACTGATGAACATAACTGTCCATCATCTGCTCCATTTCTGACCTGGGCTCATTCTCTCCTTAAACAACCTGGTGGCCCCCTTCTTCCAGGGGCTCATGGTATTCATTCCAATCAGTTTAGTCCATTGTAGCTCAGAACTCAAGAGATCAACCAAGCTTAGTCTCCCCAGTAGCTGGGATTATAGGCATTCACCACCACACCCAACTTAAGGAGCATTCACTTTGTGTTAGGCACCTGCTAGGCTTTGGGAAGTCAGAGACAAAAATCCAACAGTTCCCATACTCAAGGAGTTTACATTTTCCTGAGGGAGCTTACCTCACTTAGTAACCTCAATGCTCCCATAATGATTTTCAGAACTATACATCCAGCCCTAGCTTCTTTCCCCAGCTACAATTCAGTCACCAACTGCCTTCTGGACAATTCCAATTGGTATCTCATAGGCATCTCAAATTGAATGTGTCCACAACAGAATTCATCATCTTTACCTTCTAAAACTCCCCTCTTCATAACTTCAGCCTTATGGTGGAGGGCATCACCATCCTCCCAGTCACCCAAGTTGACAACCTCGGCATCACCCTGGACTCCACCCTTTTACTCACTCCACATACCCAATCTATTGTCAAATGTTTTCACTTCTACCCTAACACCCTTCATATACATTCCCTTTTCCCCATGCATATATCCACAATCTTACTTGCCCCTTTTCTCCATTTAACCTTCTAAGTAAGTGACCTTTCCAACTATCTGGTCTCTCTCTATACTCAATTTTCTACCTTTGTGGTTAAGTTGTTTTTTCAGTTGTACCTGATTCTCTGTAACCACATTTAGAGTTTTCTTGGCAGAGATATTGGCGTGGCTTGCCATTTCCTTCTCCAGCTCATTTTACAGATGGGAAAACTGAGACAAGCAGAGTTAAATGACTCGTCCAGGGTCACACAGCTAGGAAGTATCTGAGGCCAGATTTGAACTTACTAAGTTGAGTCTTCCTGACTCTAGGTCCAGTACTTTATTGACTGTACCACCTACCTGCCTATTTTCTATTTTAGCTTAGATCTATGTCACTCTCCTGCTCAATAAACTTGAATGGTTCCCTATTACTTCCATGATAAAAGTATAGACTCCTATATGGCTTTAGAACTCTTCATAAACTGTCTCCTTCCTACTTTTCCAGTCTTCTTACATTCACTCCTTTCCAAAAAAGCTACGAACCAGCAATGTTGGCCCATTTTCAGTTCATTGAAAACAACACTTCATCTCCAGTCTCCTTAGCACTGTGGTCCCTCTTACCTGAAGTGCTCTGGCCCCTCACCTCTGCCTCTTAGCTTGCCTGGCTTTGTTCAAGATTCAACTCAAATCCTACTTCTGTAAAGGGCTTTTCCCAGTCCCCCCAGGTGCTAATAGCTTTCCTTCTCAGATTTCCTTCCATTTTTTCTGTATATATCTTGATTATTTACACGTTATCCCCCATCTTGAAGGCAGGGGCTGTTTTTTGCCTTTCTTTATATCACAATATTTAGCCCAGTGCCTGGCATGTGGTAAACACTTAACAAATGCTGGTTTACTAACCGACTCAGGGATTCTATGGCAGGGGCACCTTCAGAGCAAGAAGAGCTCTCTCATCTCTTTCCCTGACTTTTGTTAAACATATTTAACAGGTTAAGGAGGCAGGTTCTTTCAGGAAGCAACATGGCTCTGTGTCTTCATTTGGCAGTTAAAGAATGTTGGTCTGGGCTTGACCTAGAAATCTGGAAATCTGTGGGAAAAAGGAAAAAATAATGGCCACTGTGTCTGTCGTAGAAAAACCAACATCCAACACAGAGGCTCAGTCTGAGCCTGAATTCAGCTTAATGTTTAGCACCTAACTTCCTGCCTGCTCTTGCTGCTGTCTAGAAAAGGGAGATGAAGTTCTCACAAAGGGTGGAAAGTGTAGAAGGACTTGAGGTGGAGTCAGAATCTTGCCTGGGCCAAAACTTCCTTGGACTTCTGCTCCTGGATTGCTCTTGGTGCAATTCCCTCCTTTCTGATTGAATTGACACAGTTGTGTCTGACTTTCCTGGCAAGGAATTAGATGGCTTTTTCCAAAAGATGTTTCAGACTGTTAATTCACAGCCTCTCCATGTCTAATCAAGGAAAGCAATCCATTAGATACGTATTCTCCATTTCCATTATGGTTGTGTGTGTGTGTGTGTGTGTGTGTGTGTTTCACACTTAAATGGAAACACATAGGAATAAGAGCTGTGTGTACAAATCCCCTCTGCCAGCCTATGTGGGAAAGTAATGAATGGGGGCCGTTCTGTGTCAGGAGGCATGACCGATTTCTGGAGGAAGGATGCTGTCACTCTGGCATCCTAGCAGTTTTATTTATGATACGCCAAGTATAAAACCACAGGGCTGGCTGGAGCCTGGCTCTCCAGTCCTAGTGATCGCCTGCAGGGACCACGCAAACAGAAGCCTCCAGAGAGGTCGTCTTCTCCAGGGTGCTTGGGGTCTATTTTTGAGAACTATGGCAGGGAAAGACCTCTTCCATTGGCACCTGCTGGCTTTGCTTCTCCTCCCTTTTTGCCTGGGTCAAGATGAATACATGGAGGTGAGCAGAAGAGCTAATAAAGCGGTGGCAAGAATAGTGCAAAGCCACCACCAGACTGTCAGGAGGGAAAAAGTGAGAGAGCGGAGCCATCCTATAGCGGGGACTGTGGATAATAACACGTCTCCAGACCCAAAGTCCCTGAGGCCAGAGGTTCTGTCGCACCCTGAGTTTAATGATCTGGCCCAGATCACCTCATACAGGGTCCAGGTACTCTGAATTCCTCTTCTAAGCCTAACTCTGAAGCTTAATGAGGTTAATAACTTTATTTATGTTAACTTGATTTATGTTAATAACTTTAACATCTTTTTCTTTTTTAATATGCATTATTTCAGCAGAAGCTGCTAGGTTTTCTATTTTAAAAAATGTTTCTAAGCTGCTTATGGGGATGGGAGGTGGATCAGTGGGGAGGAGGACATCTGTTAGAGCACCATCAGGGTGGTAATGATGTGGTTCGATAAAAAAATGACAAATGGTCAACTCACTGGGATGGGACGGATTTGATACAGAATAGCCCTCTTTTGTCGAAGGCTCTATAATTTGCTCTACAATCTTTATCCCTCCCTTCCTTCCTTCCTTCCTTCCTTCCTTCCTTCCTTCCTTCCTTCCTCTTTCTTTCTCTCTCTCTCTCTCTCTTTCTTTCTTTCTTTCTTTCTTATTTCTTTTCCTTCTTTCTTTTCTGTCATATGTCTGTATATTTGTCTAGTTATCTGTCTATCTAAATCTATCTAATCTCTCTCCCTCCCCTCCTCGCTCTCTCTCTCTCTTTCTCTCTCTCATCCTGCATCTGATCTGGATGTTGGTGCAGAAAGGGGGAATTGTCAATACCTGCAAATAGATAGAATACTCAAAACAATTCTCAGAAAGTCAGACTTTCTTAAAACAGTAATGAGAGAAAGCTCTCTACTCTGAGTTTATAAAAAATGACTGCATGTAATACCATGTATCTTATGGTGATTACTTCTCTAGGTAATTTGATGTATATGCAGACCACTGAAGCTCAGTGCTTATTTTGTTTGGGAAGTTCCAAGTTAAAAATAAGGACTAGTTTTGTGCACGTCCCTAGTGCAGCTTTAGAGACATGAACTGGTATCTGATTCAAACTAATCATTAAGGAAGACTTCTCTTCTTTAGAGTAGTTGCCTCTCAGAAAACTGCACTAACACTTTTGGGTCAAGAAAGGATCGCCCCCTTTTTGGGGGTAGAACTGCAATGGACTGTACTCAGGACATTGACAATGTCATTTGGAACTCCAATGTGAGGAAAAAAACATCTTTAAATTAACTGGAACTTGCTATTTTCATTAAAGAAAAACTAGCCAATGCCTCTTTTTGTATCCCTAGTGCTTAGCATAGTGCCTGACATATAGTAGGTACTTTAATAAATGGTTTTCGATTGATTGATTACAGGTAGGAGGCTATGGTGAGAAGGCTGAGGATTAAAGGTCAAGAATAGTTATTCCTATTTATGAGCCATTTTACACAAAACCGCTAACCAACCTTTACTAGAGCAATGCCCTGTTTCTACTCACTAAATAGCAGCAGAAAGGAGGAAATTCATGAAGTACCTACTATGAGCCAGGCATTATACTAAGAGCTTCACAAATATCTCATTTGATCTTTACCACAAGTTAGGGGATGGTAGAGAGGGTCATCGTTAAATTCAGGGATAAGAGGAACTACAGCTTACTAACCTGTCTCCAGTTATAGAATGAGCTGAGTATATACCAGATCTCCAGGGTTATGTAGTACAGTGAAACAGAAATGGACTTGAGATTTCATCAGCCTAGCTTGTTGCAGTTTGTCATGTAGTAATTAATTAGTGTTGTCAACCCACATCTGCCTCACTCTGTCTCGGGTAGCTCAAGCTGTTCCTGACAAACCAGAACTAACAGAGAGGAACCTGTCACCTCAAGGGCAAAGCCTACATCAATCCAAATGGGAAAATGGATTAGCCAGTAATTAAAAACTACAACTAGCAGATGTTAAACTTCAGAGATGAAACTCCAGATTTCTGAATTCTTGGCAGAGCCCGGTATAGCACTGCAAACTCTGGGTTTGGAATTCATGGGGTTATACAGTTAGTTACAGCTGAGAGGGAACCTTGGAGAGCCTTCCAGTTCAACTCCTTCATTCTTTAGATGAGGAAATTTAGGCTTGGCTGGGCGCCCAAAGTCACATAGGTAATAAGTATCAGAAGTGGCTTTGGACCTAGATGCTCTGTCTACCAAACCAATGATCTTTGCATTACTGGAGGACCTGGATTTGAATGCCACTCCTTACTCCTGGGGTGTTTTAGGCAAGTGGCTCCATTTTACTCACCTGTAAAATAAAGGCATTAAAGTAGAAGATAACCTCTAAGATTCTTTCAAATCTTGTCACCTATGTGGCTAAGCCACATGTAACTAATGAGCAGGAAAATCCCTATTTGACCCTGAAAAGTAGTCAAGCACCTTCCAAGATAGGAGCAGTGAAGGGCCATGTAAATAGCTAGGAAAGGATCCAAGTGGAGCTCAGGTGAGTGACAGGCATCTCTGTCAAACAGGAGAGCATGGTCCTGGATTCAATGAGCAGCCTCATTCATTATGGGCTCCTTCTGGCATACCTCCACTCTGGTTACTCCCTCTCTTGGTTCCTAGGAATAGAGGTTTTTTTTTTTTGTTTTTTTTTTATTAATTTTAAAGGGTTGATTTGTAATCCCGGACATTGAGTTGATACTTCCTAACCTGAAACAGTTGGACTGAAGCCTGTTAGAAAGTCCATCGATAAGCCAAATGATCTCCTGAGGTTCCATTTAGCTCTATGGGTCATTCAAAAGTCCCTTAAGGGCTTTTGCAATTAACCAGAGCCATGAAAGGGAAGACTACAAAAGAGAAAACTTTTGCACTAGGATGTCATAGGATCCTAGGTTTAATGCTGAAGGGGATATAAAGAAAGTGAGTCCAACCCCCTAGTTTCACAAATGAGGAAACTTAAGACCCAGAGAAGTTAAGGGATTTGTCCAAGGTCACACAAATATTATATGTCAGAGGCAAAATTCGAACCCAATTCCTCTCCCTCTAATTCCAGTACTTCTTCTACTACACCCTGCTGGATCAAGCAAGATCTTCCTTGAGTCATTCCCACAAGGCTGCACCTCAAAACTGTGGCAGAACTGTGTTGTTTAGCCCCGTTTTCTCAGTATAGTATTCTCCTTGTTGCTCCTACTTTGAAAGAAGGCCCCTCATTGAGTCTGGGGACATTAAAAAAAATGCTTCCAGTTTATTACCTGAGGCTCAATCAAAACTTTTGTACAGATGTCTCTTTCCCCCTACAATTTGTTTTTGACACAGACTTGAATTACTGGTGGCTAAGAAAACTGGCAAAATCCCACCAGGGAAATCTGGATAATTACTTTTCAAGTTACAGTTAAGCTTTGGTCTCACATGTGGGATGACTCAGTTGACATCTTTAGCTTTCCAGGCTGCCCAAAATCTCCTTAGTGCTCCTTAACCAATCAAGTATGGCTGATTCTTTTCCCACCAACTTGACAACTGAGGCTTGGGAGATGGCCACCTCCACACAGGGTTGGTGCTGGCTGGATTAGTAGAAATTTTCTCTGGCTCACTAGATGGCTGCTGCAGGGCCTGGAAATAACGTTCTATTCTCTCTTGGGGCAGTTTAATAACAATCTTTAAAGCAACAGGGGAAAAAAAGATGAAGGACTTAGGAAAAGTCTGTCTGCATTTCTGAACAAAGGCATGATGAAATTACAAGACCATGGTGGTCATGCTAAGTGACCTTCACTCTTTATTTTCAGCTCAAAATGCTTCCCTGAAGAGTCCTTTGCTATTATAAGGAAATAGACTAGGAGAGATTTGGAGCTCAATCTCTTTGGAGACACTCCTTTCTTTTTGTTTTTCTTGACAGGAAATCCCTTAGCAACAAATATTGTTTTAGAGAAAGCATTGTATTATTAAAACACATGTAGGAAGTTTTTCATATAACAATTTTTTCATATTATACAGTTGATGTGGGTTTTGCCAACTTGGACTCATTTCTAGTGATTTGGCAAGTAGCACTAACCCTCCAGCTGCTCAAATGCCTTCTTGGAATCAAGTTTATTCATTTTAAAATCAAGATATAGAAATGGAAAGGGTCCCAGAGCAGTCAGATCTTAGTGACCATCTGTCTCATCTAGTCCATCTATTACTACCTGAAAAAACGTGAACGTCAGAGAGGAAAAGAGACTCTTCCAAAGATAGTGTCCTAGCTTTTTAGTGGCAGAACCAGGATTAAGACTGACATTTATAACAGAAATTGCCAAGTGAAAATTAGAAGACCACAGTGGTCTCATTTTGAAAGAGAAGTTGAAGATGTTTTGGAATTTATGGTGATCTTCTTTCCCTAGGGAAATAAAAAGCATTGATTTAGTATGGGGCAGTTGTTACAAAATAGGCACTTTTGTTATCATTGTGCAGATGGTTCCAAATGACTAAGAAGTAACCAAGTAGCTGTTTTCTATAACTTATTGGGTCTTGATAAGCATCTGTTGATATTAATAATGCTTCTATATGGGAGAGTCACTTCTCCAGGCTGATTGGCCTTTGGGAGCTGTTGGCCTTTGGGAAAGGGAAGATCCAAAGGTTCTGGATTTGGGTCTGGAAGATACAGCTAGTTCAAGCTCCCTGCCTTTCACCCCACGTTCTCATTTTAGAGATGAGGAAAATGAAGCTCAGCCAGAGAGATTCTATTTCTTGCCAAGGCAGCACCTGTAGCAACCAATAGGGCTAAAATTTGAACCCAGTTCCTCTGCCACCAGATCCAGTGCTCTTGAGGATCCCATCAGATTTTTACTAGCCAAAGGGATTTCTTGCCACTGCTGACATCAGTAGCAAAAGGAAAACTCTTTCCTGGAGTGTCCTCTGCCATGTTCTTATTGTTTATGGGGTTATTGGATTTAGAGCTAGAAGACAGGGTCATCTGATCTTGTAGATAAGGAAACAGACCCAGGCAGGGAATGTGACTTACAACCCCACACCCTCCCAACAAAACAAAACAAAAGTAGATGAATTGGGATTCAGTCTCAGATTTTCTGACTCAAAATCCAGTTCTCTTTCCACTACCTGTTGGTTGTCTTGCTTACTCTTCTCTTCCTATGCTTGCAGAGTCACTAGAATGTCTGCCACCTTCTTCCCCCATATTTGCTTTATTAGCCTAGGGCTGGACCCCAAACTATTTAGATGCCAAGGCCAGATGGAAATCAAGAATGAATGGGCAACTTCAATTGAAGTTCTGTTCTGTATCTTTTCACAGACATCTCAAGCTGGAGCACTTCCACCTGACTGCAGCAAGTGTTGCCATGGAGATTTTGGGTATCGAGGCTATCAAGGTCCTCCTGGACCACCTGGTCCCCCTGGGATCCCAGGTAAGGATGAAAAATGGAAAGCATTGTGTTACATCCATCTTACCACCGACAGAGCTAGAGACTGGAACCTGCTCTCTGTTCTAATACGTATAGGAGTGAAGTCCAGTAGGAAATGGGTTGGGCAGAAAGAATAGGTGTTTAAATGGAGAACAAACTCTTCAGCCTCTATTGCTGCTACTGCTGTCTTGCCACTTATATTCGTTTTGTGGTGAGGTATAAATGTGGCTTATTTTCTCACTTAGATAATAAGCGCCTAGAAGTGAGACCCTATCTTACGCTCATTGTGATTTTCGTTAATTCTTATTATTGCGCGTTCCATGTTGTAGGTGCTGAATGAAAAAATTAATCTTTTACTTTTAAAAAATCTTATCTGGGGCAGCTAGGTAGTACAGTGGATAGAGCATTGGCTCTGGAGTCAGGAGGACTTGAGTTCAAATCCTGACTCAGACACTTGACATTTACTAGCTGTGTGACCTTGGGCAAGTCACTTAATGTGACTGATTGCCTCACCAAAAAAAAAAAATTATTTATTCATGTGCTTTATTTTTACACAACATTTTGCTCTCCATATCCTTCCATGCCTTATGACAAAAATTAAAAATAAAAAAGAGTGGTTTAACAAAATCAAGCTCTACAACTTCTAAGACAACTAATATTCTTAATAAAAATATTAAGCCTCATAAGAACAGCCAGCATTTATAAAGCACTTTACCAATATAATCTCATTTTATCCTCATGACAATCCTGGGAAGTGGGTGCTATTAGTGTCTCCCTTTTACAGATGAGGAAACTGAGGCAGACAGAAGTCAAATGACTTGCCCAGGGTCTCATAGCTAGTAGTTCTCAGAGGTCAAATTTGAACTCAGGTCTTTCTGACTCTGGGTTGAGCACTCTGTTCATTCACCATGCCACCTTGTTACCTCTGACAGCTGTCTTCTAGTAAATTCCATGCCCAAAGTCCCTAACAAATTGACTTCTCACTTCTTACCAGCTTCGACTCATTATTTGTGTGGCCTTGTACAAATCATCTCCTCCCCTCTGGATCTGAAATTCCTCATATGAAGTGAAGGTTGGACCAGATAATCTCTTAGGTCTCAGGGGTGGGAAAATTTTGGCCTCGAAGGCACACATGGCCTTCTTGGTCCTCAGGTGTGGCCTTTTGACTGAGTCCAAGTTTTACAGAACAAATCCTTTCATTGAGGGGATTTGTTTGGTGAAGTTTGGATTCAGTCAAAGGGCTGCACCTGAGGACCTAGAGGGCCACGTGTGGCCTCGAGGGCCCAGGTTCCTCATCCCTGTGTTAGGTCTTTCCACCTCCAACATTCTCCATCTACATGAACCCATTACTCCCAAGCATGCAGGGCAGTATCACCACTTAGGGCACAAGGCTACAAGACCTGAAGCACCGTCTGAGCTGTGATTACCTTGCTTGCCACACTGCTCAGAATGGAGTAGTCTAAGTGTGTCTATACTATCCAATGTGACAGGGACTGTGTTAAGGGCTGGGGCTACAATTAATAAAAATAAAGACAGTCCGTACCCTCAGGGAGCTCACAACCCAGTGGGGGAGTGAACACACAGAAGGAGTCAGGAAAGGGAGGGGGAGGTGAGACTGGCATCAGGGGATCCTGGATTGTTTCCTAGAGTTGAAACTAGGCAGGGCAGCAGATGCAGAGTGCAGTGCTCTTATTTAAAGGGCTACATTTCCTTAGCAAATGAGGACACTCTTTTAGTGTATGTTCTTGGCTGGTCACTGGTTATCTGGAGTCTGCAACAGGAGCTATGCAGGTTCTGCTACTGTGGATGTTTACAACAATGCAATGCCCACTGCTCTATCACTGTGCTTTGAAATGCCTCTCCTGCCAAAGGGGGAAGAGGTCAAAATTCCATAATAAAAAAGACACTGGGGGTGGAAGGGGTGGGGTGGGGAGTCTTGGCCCCATCAGTTGCCTCTTTCTTTTCTAGGGGCTATCATTAAAAGAGATAATCCCAGAGAGGTCAAATTCCATCATCAATCAATACTTTGGGATCAAAAGGCATTGGGATCACAAGATTTTTGGGCTGAAAGGGACCTTAGAAGTCATTTTAATCCAATTCCATTATTCAGCTAGGTGAGACAGTAGGTAAGAGCATGGGACTTAAGAGTCAGGAAAACCTGAGTTCAAATTTGACCTCAGACACTCAGTCAGCTGTGTGACTTTGGGCAAGTCATTTAACCACTCTCATCCTTGGTGTAGTCATCTATAAAATGGGGATAATAATGCACTTACCTCTCAGATTTGTGGTGAGCATTGAGGGAGGTAAGGTATACCACTTTGCAAACCTTAAAACACTATATGAATGCTGCTGCTGCTGATTCAGAGAAAGATACTGAGATTCAGAGAGAATACAGGAATTGCCTCTGGTCATATAGGTAGTTAAGTGGCAGAGTTAGGATTTGAATCCTTGTTTTCTGATGCCAATTTCAATTACCAGTTTGCTATACCAAATACAGACCCTTATTTAGTTGTTCTTAGCTGTGTCTGACTCTTCATGACCCCATTTTGGATTTTTTTGGCAGAGATACTGCAGTGGTTTGCCATTTCCTTCTCCACCTCATTTTACAGATAAGGAAACTGAGGCAAACAGGGTTAATTGAATTGCTTAGGGTCACATAGCTAGTAAGTGTCTGAGGCCAGCTTTGAACAGAAGAAGATGAGTCTTCCTGACTCAAGACCCAGTGTTGCCCACTCTTGTCCTGTCACCCCTCGACACAGTCATTCTGTACTGTAAGTACATCATTCCCTAAAGGTTGGTGGCCTGGGACCTTCAATCAGGCCAGCTCTTGAGACCAGCGTCTAACAGGAAATAGAGTTCTTTTCCTAAGAGGTGCCCATTATACCTAAATGGTCCATTTCCTCCTTTACTGAAAGTTTCATTTCAGAAATTTCTTTGTCATTGACCATAAGGATATAGCACATACTTAATTCTTTCCCTGAATAACTTGGAAACTGTTACCTTGGGTTACTTAAAAAGATGGAAACAAGGTTGATATGTGAGTAACTCCTAAATACCAGAGAGTTAAGTCCTGAATGCATTCTATTCAGTTCAATAACCATTTATCAGTTTTTTAATGTTCAAGGTAGCCATAAAGAGGAGGTGGCGGAGAACAGTGGCTGGAGGATGGCTTCTGGTCTTGGCCCCATCAGTTAGTTGTTCTATGACTGCCTGTACCCCAATCTGGAGAATTGAGGGGTGGGATTAGATATTATTACAATTATAGATTTAGAAGGGAACTTAGAGTCCATCTCATTCAAAACAGTCATTTCACTGACAAGGAAACTGAGGTCCAGGGTTACTGAAGGTGTAAAGTACTAGAGGCATGATTTGAACTCAGCTCTTCTGACTCTAGAACCAGCTCTCCTTCCACTGTACCACACTGACTTCTCAAGGCCTTTACTATCTTTAACATTCTATGTTTCTATGATTCATTGTACAAAGATGTAGGAGAGATTGAAAGATTGAAAACCACACAGTCCCCCAGGCAAGAGGTTAAAGTCCAGTAGTGGCAGTAAGACATCCATACAGATAACCAAACCTCAGTAAGTACTTGAGAAGAGTTTGGAGTGCCTTTATAATTGAGAAGGGGTATAAATCATGCAGGTCTGTAAATAACTATTCACATTTCTAAGACATTTTAAGAGTCCCAGAGTGCTTTCCTCTTAACAATCTAATGAAGTAGGTTTTACAAGAATGATTATTCTAGGGGGCAGCGAGGTGGCACAGTGAATAGAACACCAACCCTGGAGTAAGGAGGACCCGAGTTCAAATCCAGCCTCAGACATTTGACACACTAGCTGTGTGACCTTGGACAAGTCACTTAACCCCTATTGCCTTGCCTTCCTCTCTCCAAAAAAAAAATGATTATCTTATTTCAGAGTCTGGCACATAGTAGGCACTTACTAAATGGTTGATTGATGCCCATTTTGCAGGTGAGGAAATTGAGGCTCAGATGGATTTAATGATTTGCCCAGAATTCCACAGGGGTTAAGTGTCAGAACTGCAATGCAAAGAAAGGTCTCCTAACTCTAAGATTAGGACCCTTTCGACCAAAACAAAATTCTTAGTATAGAAAGCACAATCCACATTAAATTGTCACTGTAGGGTGTGTCTATAGGTGGAATGAAGCAGAGATTTCAAGTGTGAAGGGAATTATGAGTTTTCATATTAATCAATAGGATATGTGTGAAATATACTAATATTTATATTTCTCTGAGCTGCTTTTCTGGCTTGGGAGTCAGAGACTCACAATGTAGCTTAGCGTTATCCATCACTCTGACATCCCCGTGGTTGTATTGTAACTATATGTCTTAAGTGAAGCAAATCAAAGTTTGTAGAACCTGTTCCCATCACAGAATTCTGGTCCTGTGCCCCACCAGGTAATCACCACCTCCAAGGCTTGAAACAATCAACTTGAGAACTATTTTCACAGGATTCCAGAACACCTGTATTTTTTTTTGAGGGGGGAAGGTAGGGTAATTGGGGTTAAGTGACTTGCCCAAGATCACACAGCTAGTGTGTGTAAGTGTCTGAGGGCAAATTTGAACTCAGGTCCTCCTGACTCCAGGGCCAATGCTGTATTTACTGCACCATCTAAAACTGCCCCTGGAGCACCTGTATTGTCCTGCACTCATAGGCTTGTTGTGGGAAACCACTCAGGCCCTGTAAATGATTGTTTTGTAGTCTACCTTTCCCCCTTTTCCCACTTGTGATTTGTGTGTATAAGCTTTGCCTTGATTCCAGCACATGGAGCTTTCCTCAGTAAAACTTCAAAAAGTCTGCAGACCAATTCCCCACTCTGGAAATAATTAATTAGACTGCTATTTGTTTCCTGGCACTTCTGCTTTTCTGGCCTACTTTGTGAGGCTCTGGTTATGCACAGGTTAGAGACTGGTCCTATCTGGACTATATTTAAAATTCTGTTAACACAAGCAATTCTATAAACCTGTTTTTAGTGACAGTGCATGCTCTTGGACTGTTTGTTTATAGTGTTTGTTTTTCCCTCAACAGAGGATTCAATTTTCACCTCAGATGGTTTCTAGACATTTTAGTTCTTGGTGAGGTCTAGGCAACACAAAATTGAAGGGGGGGATGACATTTGTAATAGAAAGATCCATTTTAAGACATTAATATCTTCTTCGTTGGAGCTGCTTTAAGAGTCAGTTGCTATTTTCAATTTCTGACATTTTGGTGGAGAAATTTCACTTTGTCTGTTGGTTTCATTAAGGAAAGAAGACTCATGAGTCTGAAAATGAGTGCCAACTTGGCAAGTACAAATGCTCTTAAATCCCTTCTGGTTATTTTAAGGAAATCATGGCAACAATGGAAATAATGGAGCCACTGGGCACGATGGGGCAAAAGGTGAGAAAGGAGACAAAGGAGACCTGGGCCCTCGAGGGGAGAGAGGACAGCATGGCCCGAAAGGAGAGAAGGGCTATCCTGGGATTCCTCCTGAGCTGCAGGTAGGTGGCCTTTAAGGATCCAATAAGGTCTGAGACATGACATTCAGTGGTAAGAGTGCTAGAAGGGGAATGGGAACCCTATGCTCCCTCACTCAGTCAACCCCTGCTCTTGGAAAGCTGGATCTATGGGGCTTTTCCTCTCCAAGGGTCAGACCTTTTCTGAGATTCTGCCTAGTCTATAGCATGCACTTAATAAACACTTATTGATTGAATGGTTGATATAATATGGCTCCCAGGACAAAATGCTAAAAATGCACCTCCTTCTTTTAATGCAAGCAAAGATTACATTAGCATTTTTTGGTTTCTATGTCCCACTGTTGACTCATATTAGGTTTGTGATGCATTACAAACTCATAGACAGGCTAGCTGAGAAGTCTAAGAAGATAATATTTTATAGGGATACAGGCAAAATCAAGCACATCTTTAAAAAATCAACTGTTCCCATAGAGGATAGAGAAGATATGTATAGATGTTAACCAGCTGGTAAAGTTGGATGAGAATTAACAGTGTGATTTAGTAGATACAAGAAGCCGCCTCTATCAAAGATTTTGTAATAGCAGTGTGATGCCCCCTCTGAGCTCTGGGTTTGTGTTGGAGAGTGCATGGTGGGAAATAATTTAGACCCTCACTAAGCATGCTGGGATTGGTCATTTTCAACTCATCTTGTTAGCCAAAGAATGAGTGAAGAAAGAGGACCCTTGGGGATGGCAGAACAGGGGATGTGGAGCAGAAACAGCTGTGGAAACCTGACTAGGGGTGGAGTGGGGTGGGGAGGGATGGGACAGACACAGCTATGTAGAATTGGAGCTGATGTGGCAGTGTTAAATAGCTCAAGAAGCTGTTTTCTCTTTCCAGGCCATGGGGAAATCAAGATGAGAGGGAGAGGCAAAGAGGTGATTGCCAAGCCAACTATTTGTAATCTTTCTTGTAGTTGGGTTCCAATGGTATTTGCTTCTAAGCATGCTTCTTGATTCTGCTATAAACTGTGTTGTGGAACTAGTTTTAGTTCTTAAACTTCTGGAGTGACCTGGGCATGTGGATTTCCTTGTTTCCCGCTGGTTTGTGGCATGAGTGTTCAGGGGACAGATCTGGAAACAACAAAGATCATACCTTTTCCTAGTATAGGACTGAGATCCCAACTTTTGTTAGACCCAGCCCAGTCTTTTGTTAGAGAATCTCTCTCTAACTGGGAACATAATTAGGAGACATTCATTTGCTTCATAGTTACAGTTCCAAGGACAGGATTCATATGAACCTAGGCCTTTCAAGAACTCGCTAGTGACAATTAGCATTAGAGCTGAGCTAAGGAAGGCAAAAATTTTCAGAAGATACATGACAGCAGTCATGATAACATGACACTCCATCACATTCTGCACCTCTGGTTCATTATCAGAAATACAAATGCAATGCACAATCTGCAGGTCACTACATAGTTCTTCCTGTCTCCCCCCTACACACTCCTTGCTATGAATAAGAACCCTAAGCCTCTGTTACTATTGTGTACAGCTGCTATGGCTACTTTTGTGCTGAACTGCCATGCCAAAGTGATTTTTTGTCACACTTGTTCTTTGTACAAGAGGCTCAGTTGCTGGAGTCTTTTTGCATAAGGTTTTTTTTTTTTTTTAACTATCTGTCTGCCTGTCTATCTGTCTGTCCATCATCTATCTTCTATCTACTTATCCTTCTTCCTTCCTTTTTTTCCTCCTTCCCTCCCTCCCTTTCACCCTTCCTTCCTTCCTCTTTTCTTTCTTTCCTGTCTTCCTTCCTTCCTTCTTTCCTCCTCCCCTCCCCTCCCCTCCCCTCCCCTCCCCTCCTCTCCCCTCCCCTCCCCTCTCCTCTCCTGTCTTCTCCTGTCCTCTCCTGTCCTCTCCTGTCCTCTCCTCTCCTCTCTTCTCCTCTTCTCTCCTCTCCTCACTTCTCCTCTCCTCTCCTTCCTTATCAGGTTTCCACACCTGTTTCTGCTCCATGTCCCCTGCTCTGCCACCCCTAAGTGTCCTCTTTCTTTACCCATTCTTTGGCTAACAAGATGAGTTGAAAATTACCAACCCCAGCATGCTTAGTGAGGTAGAAATTATTTCTCACCATGCATCTCCTTTTCTAAGGTATGGTGCTAATTGACTTGATTATTTTTTACTCTACCTCAGATTTCATTGGTATAAGGAGCTCCCTTGTGGGCAAACTTTTTCTGCCAACGTATATTGGCGATTTCTAGTCTTTGGGAATTTCCTAGGAGTACTGAGTTAAATTACTTACCCAGAGTCACATAGTCAATCTATGTCAGAAGCAAAACTTGAACCTACGTTTCCCTGACTCCAAAAATATTAAACTCCCTTCCCACTGAACCATACTGTCTAATCATGTTGACTAAACTGACTTAGTATATTCTTTCCCAAGCCTCCAACCGAGAGGAGCTGACTGTGAGAGGGTCTCAGGCAGAAATCCAGCTACTAGCTGTTTCATAGTTCTGCCTACCTCTTTCCTTTTTTCCTACTGAACAAACTTCAGACACTACTTCCCATCCTGATGCTTCTTTATACTGCCATCCTCTTGGTCCAGGCCTTCTCATTTCAAGTCCAGTGCTTATTCCATTGAGCCACATTGCCTCAGTCAAGCATATTCTGTTCATCAGAATGTTTTTTGGACATCATTTAATTCGTTACCTTTTTGTGTGTCACAGACCCTTTTCCACAAATGGGTGAAGCCTATGGATTTCTTCTCACAATAATGTTTTTAAATGTATTAAAGAATACCTAAGATTACAAAGGAAATAAATTATAATAAAGTTATAATTTTTTAAAGTTCCAGACACCAGGCTAATAACCTCTGATGTAAGAGGAGTCTTTTAAAACTCATTTTAAGAAAACCTTTTTAATGTCATAACTTTTATAGATATACATATTAGAACTACCTAGACAAGGCTGAAATTGGCATTGTATGCAAAAATCATTATTTTCTGGGCTTTTATTCTGACTTAGAGATTGGTTTGCATGGTTACACTTCTGAAACAGAGCAGGAAAATCACTTTAGTTTGTTTTAGTTGGCAATGTGGGACAATACCACTGGTGCATTAAAGTTATTCCTTATAATTCCCTTTGAACTATTTAACTTATTGGAAATACAAAAATTATTGAACTTTCATATTTTCATACATGCTATATGTACACATGATTATAATCTATTATAGCACTCAATGCTGGTCTGTAAATGACATCTCTGATGCTGATGTAACATATAAACAAAAACTGATTAGATGTTAATCTATGATCTTCATTAATAGGAGTGCCCACTTTGGCGAAATCACTTTGCTAGGTGTTGGAGATATAAAGATGAAATAAGACACATTCTGCCTTAAGGAGCTTCCAATTCTTACTGTATTTGTAAAAAGCTCCATAATTTTCAAAAACTGTATCCTAGGAAGAGAGTTTTCATAAAAGGAATACCCCATATGTATTAAATCAAGGTCAGGTCCAAAAACAATTGAAGCCTTAAATGACAATTATTATTTGACTGTTAAATTCTTGTATTCAATTGTTTTTCAGTCGTGTCCGACTTTTTGACCCCATGCAGGGCTTTCTTGGCAAAGATACTGGAACAGTTTGCCATTTCCTTTTCCAGTTCATTTTACAGATGAGGAAACTGAGGCAAACAGGGTTAAGTGACTTGCCCAGGATCACACAGCTAGTGTTTGAGGCTAGATTTCAACTCAGGAAGATGGGTTTTCCTGACTCCAGGTCCAACACTCTATGCACTATAGAACCACCTAGCTGCCCTGTTAAATTCCTGCCTGTCTTTTAAATCTCAAGTCAGATCATGATTTCCTTTCATGACGCTTTCCTTATTCCTCCTCCCCTGCCCTAGTAGCAAACTCTCAGACCTCATGAGATGTCTTGCTCCTCTCTGATGTACTACTAATCCATCACACATTATTTCACACCATAGTTACGATATTGGTGTTTTAGCTCCTGAAAGCCTACAATCTCCCTGAAAAAGATTGTTTCTCAACTTTGCATTTCCACTAGAGTCAAGCCTGGCACCTATATAGACTATATCTAATGCAGAAGACATTGAGTAAATATTTTTTGATAGAAACAATACCGGACTTTCCTGCTAACCTTGGAATCATTGGACCTGGGTTCTGCCACTCACTCCTTGGGTGACCTTAGAAAAGTTGCTTCACTTCTGTGGGTTCCAATCTGTCAAATGTAGGGGTTGGAGTTGAGGCAGCATGGGTTTCTCTATATATAATGATGGAATTGGAGTAAAAAAGACCCAAATTAAATCCTGTCTCAGGCACTTCCTTGGCCTTGTGTTTGTCCCTGGGCAAGTCACTTCCCTGTCTGTGATTCAGTTGCTTCCTCTGTACAATTAGGGGATCTGGACTCCATGGCCTCTAAGTTCTCCTGGTTTTAAATCCATGATCTTCTTAACTGAATAGCAGAAGAGAATATCTGAGATGTGGTTGAGTCTCCTGGCTCCTTTTCATGTCCCTCCTTTATCCATTCCTTAACCGAGGCTATTTCCACAGATTGCCTTCATGGCATCCATGGCCACTCACTTCAGCAACCAAAACAGTGGAATCATCTTCAGCAGTGTAGAAACCAACATTGGAAACTTCTTTGATGTCATGACTGGGAGATTTGGGGCCCCAGTGACAGGTGAGTTGATTTTATTTCGTTTTTTAAAAGTCAGTGATACAGGAAGGAATTCTTTGTCTCAAACAGGCAAAAAAACGAAACAAACCAATCTATTAATGGCTTTTTTGATGGGCCTCAGCATAGAGGAATTTGGAGCTGACTATTAAACCACAGAAACAATCACAGGATTTGAGTGGGAAAAGGGACATTTAAGGGGATGTCTAGGCCAACCCATGACCCAAGAGGAAGATCCTCTCTAGCAGAGGTGTCAAACACCTAGCACTCCTGAGACTGGCAGAACCAGATTAAAATAGAATAGGTAAATATTAAATATTAACAAAATAAAAATACAATAGAATATAGATAATATCAATATGTGCTTTTCTAAGTCAATATGTGACTTCAGGGATCGTTTTTGAGTTTGATTTTTTTTGAGTTTCATACCAATGGTCCAGGGGTGGGGAACCTGTGGCCTTGAGGTCACATGTGGCCTTCTAGGTCCTTAGGTGCCACCTTTTCACTGAGTCCAAGTTTTACTGAAAAAATCCTTTTATTAAGGGGATTTGTTCTGTGAAGTTTAGGCTCAAAGAGCTGCACTTGAGGACCTAGAGGGCCACATGTAGCCTCAAAGTCTCAGGTTCCCCACCCCTGGTCTAGTCTATATCATCCCTGACAAGTAAGTGGTCATCCTGCCTTTTCTTGAAACCCTCTAATGAAACCCTCTTGAGGAGGCCCATTCCAAAGATATCCAGTCCTCATCCTTCCTTGTAAAACAGAAGCTCTCCTTCTACCAAAGAGATGGGAAGCCAGTGATGGGTAATCTTTAATTTCCTCCAAACCTATCAAAGCTATAAGGTAAGTAATCACTCTCTTTTTCTCTTCCTCTCCCCACTACACTAGTGTTTATTTTTTTCCCTTCCTGAGAATGAAGTTTTGCTTGTCTATTAAAGAACTTTCAATAAATCCTCATTGTCTGCTTACTTAAGTCTGAACTCCTTAGCCTACCTTGATCAAGGTTCTCAACCTGTGGATTATGTTCAATTTAAATACATCGTGTATATCAGATATTTACATTATGATTCATAACAGCAGCAAAATTACAGTTATGAAGTAGCAACAAAAATAATTTTATGGTTGGGGGTCACCACAACATGAGAAACTGTATTAAAGGGTTGTGGTATTAGGAAGGCTGAGAACCACTGCTTTATATCTTTAGATCTCTCTTAGCTCATTTGCAAAATGAAAGGGATGGATATATGATCCCTGGGATACCTTCCAGTTCTAAAATTGATCTTTCTTGATTCCATCACTTACTATGGGACATCGGATCCAACTTTGCTCATCCTTAAAATGGGCAAAAGAAGTCCTGGCTTACTTTTCTCATGGGATTGTGGCAAACAGAGGTATGATTAGAGTAGGGTGTAAACTTTATGCACAGAAGAGAGAATTAAGAAGCTAGCAGGAAGCACCATCCCAGAAAATGTTTAGCTGGTTGGTACAGTGGATAGTGTGGTAGGCCTAGAGTGAAAACTGACCTCAGACACTTCCTGTCTGAGTAACCCTAGGCAAGTTACTTAATCTCTACCTGCCTACGTTTTCCTATCTATAAAATGGATATAATAATAGCACTTCCCTCCCAGAATTGTTGTGAGGATAAAAAGATATAGAAATGCTAGTTATTATCCTTTTCTACCCCCACCCCCATACTGGCTGTAGTAACCTTAATTTAGGGCGCACCTACTCCTCTGGGAGCATGCTTCCATTCTTCTCAGCACATCCAAGGTGAGCCTAATCTCCTTGCCCACACGCCTTACCACTTGTTCCAGGTACAAAATATGTCTATGAATGGCAGGGCTTACAAGAGATTCAATTCAATTACACTAAAGAAGCCTTTATTAAATGTCATTATCAGTCACACAGCCATCATCATCCTTTCAATCTTATTTAGCCCTTTAAAAGCCTGCAGAGCTATCCACTGCCTTTTCAGATGTGAGCTTACACCATTACAAAGTCATCCCCCACCCCAGCCCATGCACTGACATATGCACAGATGTTAAGGAGATTTCCTTCTTAACCTCAAAGCTATGCCTTTATTTTCTTCTTAGTTTGCTGGAAGGATTTTAGAGTCCAGCTCTTATAATGTTTCTGTTCATTTTTAATTAATGACATGGAATTAAAGAAAGCCCTAAGCTTTTTGAGGGAAAATCAGTCCTTTGGTACATTTTTAGTTCATTTTGAAAAGACAGTGATCTGGATTTGGAGCTGTTGTTCAACTCTGTCCAACTCTTCATGACCCCACTTGGGGTTTTCTTGGCAGAGATGCTGCAGTGGTTTCCCATTTCCTTCTCCAGCTTATTTTACAGATGAGGAAACTGAGGCAAAGAGGGTTAAATGACATGCCCAGAGTCACACAGCTAGTAAGTGTCTGAGGCCAGCGTTGAACTCAGGAAGATGAGTCTTCCTGACTCCACGTCCAGCACTCCATCCATTCTGTCACTTAGCTGCCCTGATTTGGAGTAACAGCACCCTGTTGTTTGATCTACTGTAGATACCTTGTTCATGGTTTGTGGTTGCACACCATGTGACTTTCCAATACACAAGAAGAAAATACACCAACAATATTTCTTTTGCGATTACTCATGGATTGTGCTTAGATGGGATTTTGTAGCCCATTGAGTACAACTCCCTCATTTTTCCAGATGAAGAAACTGAGGTCCAGGGTGATGATTTACCCTGAATTTTACAAAGCTTAGGATCCTGAACACGGCACATTCTGCTGTTTCAGGGCTCCTTGTTCCAGTCCAAGACCTACAGAGCCTTAAGTCATTTAGACCCCTATTATCAAATAATTGCTAGGTGCTGGTCAGGCCGTGAGATCTCCATTGCCAGGCTCAAGCCAGTTCACTTTGCTCACCCTGAGAAAGAATCAGTTTATCAGAAGCATCAATTCTGCAAAAGATTCTGGGGCAGGAGTTTGTCTGCAAATACCAACAATTCCTTGTAATGAGCATGGCACTATAATAAAATAGAGTTCTACTCTTTTTCCCCCAAATGAGTCAAGGTCTGCAAAAAAAATCAAAAGAGAGGAACTGATTAATTAAACAGAAAACAAAACTGCCCTAGAAAGGGTTTTCCCCCTCTAACTTTTTCTATTCCCAAGGAGAAAAACCTTGAGATAGGCCCCTAGCAGAAGAGCAACAGTCAGTTAGTCGATAAATGCTGATTAAGTGCCTACTATGCTCTGTCCCAGGCATCACTGTGCTTAAACTCCGTGGGTATAAAAAAAGGTAAAAGACAGTCTCTGCTTTAAAGGAGCTCACAGTCCAATGGGGGAGACAATATATAAATGATTATGTATAGATAAGCTACAAACAGGATAAACTGGAAATAAGCAACATTAGAAAGGCACTAGAAGTAAGAGAATTGTGTAAAAAAACTCCCCGTAGAAGGTAGCAATGGAGCCTTTGCTCACAAGATCTTCCGACTTTTCCTTGATATTTTTCTAGTAAGCAATAGCAATTGATTCACTAAAAGAAAGGATGGCACTTCTGAAGTTACAAAATTTCCAAAGAGCAAACATGCCCCTATAAACTTTATGAACCTGAGAGTAGAAATGCAAAGGCCAGACCTTATGAACGCATTGCAGTAGTCAAGGTTTCACTGGCCTCAGTGGAAATCCAGTGAGATACTATGGGCACCTTAAGCGTGTCTCTTGTTCATGCCTGATTCAAGTATATTACATATGTTCTCTTTTTCCCCCTTTTCTTATCGTAAATATGTCAAATCCTGAAAATAGATGACCAAAGAGTCACAGAAGTTATATACCAATTGTGAACTCTGAAAATACCAAAGAAGTCACAGAAGTCACATACCAAATGTTACAAAACAAAAACAAAAAAACTCCAAAGAGCTCACAGAGGTTATAGACAAAAAGCCTTCTTTATTCCACTGGAGGAGGGGAAACTACACACGTGTGCAGCTAGGACAGAGGAGAGGCCAAGACAGCAAGTCTTGACACATATAGTTGTGGCTAGACAAAGAACTAAGTAGTGAGGCAACAATGAAGCAAATTTGCCTACTGACAAAACCTCTATTCATAGCAGGGTTTCATGACTGGAATGTGGTTTCTGTGCGCTTGTCCAAACTCAAGGACCACCTGGGATTGGTTTGAGCTAATTCTATGATTTAGTTGAAACAGAGTTCATCCAGAGGGTGAGTGCAAAGGATTGTTGTTAAGTCAAGATCAGGGCACAGCTTGCATGCTGGGCCTTAGCTCTGGAAAACAAGGTGTCTCCTAATAGTGAAAAAAGAGGGGAGTGAAATGAGAGAAGTGGTCTTGGAATGGGGGTCCTGACAAACTTAACAATGATCAGTAAACACAAAGATTTCAATATAGAAAGAAGAAAAGAGAGGACTGCTTGAAACCATAAACATTATTATATGACACAGCTAGGTAGCTCAATGGATAGAACACTAGTCCTGGAGTCAAGGGAAACTGAGTTCAAATCTGACCTTAGACACTAGCCATGTGACCTTGGACAAGTCACTTAACCTCTGTTTGCCTTAATCCACTGTAGAAAGAAATGGCAAACCACTCCAGTATCTTTGCCAAGAAAATCCCATGGACAGTATGGTCCACCAGGTTGTGAAGAATCAAACATGACTGAATGATAGATAATACAATGTTAAATTTAACAAGATAATAATAAAATCGCCCTGTTTGTGTTCCCTTCTGAATTTTTGTTTCTTCTGTGTAACTAAAAAAAAATTCTTGATTTTTTTTTTCATCATCTGTATCACTTTTTGTGGCATCTTCTCTAGGGGTCTATTTCTTTACCTTCAGCATGATGAAGCATGAAGATGTGGAAGAAGTGTATGTGTACCTGATGCACAATGGCAACACGGTCTTCAGCATGTACAGGTACCACGTTTTTCTTCACAAGGTCCTCAAACATCTCCCTGCTTGACAGAAGGGGCTAGACGGGGCTGGATATAAGGGCTTACAGAGACTTTGTCTTGTTAAGACGTGGCTCCTCTTCTCCCAGAGCTTTTGCGTCATAGGTTTATGTTGGCATCTGTGGGGACTTAGACCTTTTGAGAATAGGCCCATTTAAAGTCATAAGCAGAAGTGTACTGGAACAAGCTTGGACTGCCTCCAAAGATCAGTTAAATTTTCAACATGAGCATTAATTCCTTGGAAATCAGCAAACATCACAAATCAGGGATTGATGTATTGTTTTGTTGATTGTCAAGACTTTTTTTTTTTTGCTTTTTGGAGGGGGGAAGGCAGGGCAATTGGGGTTAAATGACTTGCCCAAGGTCACATGGCTAGTTAAGTGTTAAGTGTCTGAAGCTGGATTTGAACTCAGGTCTTCCTTACTCCAGGACTGGTGTTCTATTCACTGCGCCACCTAGCCACCCTGATTGTCAAGACTTTTTAAAAAATCCTAGGGAAAGTGTAAACAATGCAGATTAAACTTAAAAGTGCCTTCATTGGGCATCTCAGTCCACCTCCTCCCCTTGACTGTTTCCAACACACTTCTGGTTCTGAAGTAAAGAATCCACTAAACTTAAGCAGAGCTTGGCAGCCACTACTAATGGCTCCATGACTAAGTGGCACATTGAGAGTTACTAGTTAATGGTGACACATTTTGTTATAAAAAGTGTTGGACTTAGAGGGGGATGTGGGAAAACTGGATGAAAGACGCAGTCCTGTTACATGTAAGCAGGGTGACTGTGGGCAAGTCAATTCATCTCTGTCCGCCTCTGTTCTCCTCTCTGTTAAATAGGGATAATACCACTTTAAAAATATTTATTGGTAATTCCACTTGTAAAGAAAGAGACTAGCAGAAATGCTAGCTAAGTTAGTTATTACAATTTCTCATTTTATGTATTTTTCTCTTCATTTCCTTCTTTTCTTCATTTCCTCTTCCTTCACTTTCTTGCTCTCTTTCCCTGATGAAAAACACTTATTTATTTTCCTTCCTCCATTTCTTTTCCTTCTCCCTTGACTAAGCCATAGGGCTTCCAGTCTGGCCTTCCCCCCCACCCCTGGTCAGGCACCCAAGGTTAAAGTAACTACTGGAGCCTGAATTGGAAGACAGTGGGCTTCGAAGTTAGGTAAACCCCCTCATGTTGGCCCCAGTACTAATGGGCCCTCAGGGGCACCTGCAAGTCCCAGAGTAAAGTGGGTGCCATGGGGCAAAGGCCAAGGACTTGATCCAGGATTATTGCCTTGAACCTACCAACCTAGCTCCAGAGAAATTCCAGGCTTCCAAGAAGGACAATATGGTGTTTTGCTTACATTTTAGAGGGAGCTTGATTCAGCAGTTCAATCCAGGAAACATTTATTAAGGTCTACTAAATGCCAGACATGATATTAAGCAATTGGGATACAAATGCCAAAAGCAAAATACACCAACAGTCCCTTACCTTAATGAAATTTCCATTCAACTGGGGGAACTTATGCAGCTAAGTGTAATTCAATATAATTTGAGGAGGGAAGGAGGGAGAGGGAAGATGGATGGAGAAAGGTTTCAGGAATACTGTAGCACCTAAACAAAGACTAAGATCACTAGGAAGAGAAAGATTCTGAAAAGTAGATAAAAGAGGAGATGCAAGTACCAGGGGCTGGAATGGTCAATTCATAGAGGGCATTCCTAGTACTCTTTTTTTTATTTTTATTTTTTTGGAGGGCAATTGGGGTTAAGTGACTTGCCCAAAATCACTTGGCTAGTCAGTATGTCAAGTCTCTGAGGCCGGATTTGAACTCAGGTCCTCCTGACTCCAGGGAGGGTGCTCTATTCACTGTGCCACCTACTCTACCCTAGAGTGGGCTCTCTTGAGGCATCTAGGTGGTGCACAGTGAACAGAGCACTGAGCCTGGAGTCAGAAAGACCTGAGTTCAAATTTGAATTCAGATACTAGCTATGTGACTCTGGGAAAGTCACTTAAACTCTGCCTCGATTTCCTCAACTGTAAAATAATATCACCTACCTTTCAGGGCTGTTGTCAGGATCAAATGAAGTAGTTTTTGCAAAGTGTTTAAGAAGCGCTTGTTTCCTTCCTTCTTGAAACGGACCAGACCTATTTAGGGCTGGATTATGAGAAAATTTGGTTCTAAGTCTTCCTTTATTTAGTTGCTAAGTCTTGTCAATTTTATCTCCATAGCATCTCTCACATTCACCCCCTACTTTCTCTCACATATCTCCTACTCCAGTTAAGAATCGAATCACCTCCCAATCTGATTATTTAATGGCCTCCAATTGCTTTTTCTATTTCAAATCTCTCCCATCTCTAATCTTTCTCTACATAGCGGTCAGATTGATTTTCCTAAAGTATAATGTCACTTCTTTGCTCAGTGAATTCTGGTGGCTTGCTATTAGCTCTATTACCAAATACAAATTCCTCTGACATTTAAAACTCTTTACAACCTCACTCTAAGCTACCATTCCAGACTTAATCACACTCTTTCATACATCCACCTTAGCCTTCTTGCTGTTTGTCTCTCATCTTCATGCCTTTGCACAGGCTGTCCCCATACCTAAAATGCCCTTCCTTCTTATCTCCAGCTCTTAGAATTCTTATTTTCCTCCAGAGTTCAGCTCAAATTTTTTCTCTTACCTATTTGATAATCTCTCCCTTGCTAAGGATCCCCCAAATTTCCTTGTGTCTATTTCATACATATTTTGCATATGATTTTTTTTTTTTTGCTTTTTTTTTTGGAGGGGGAAGGCAGGGCAATTGGGGTTAAGTGAGTTGCCCAAGGTCATATGGCTAGTAAGTATTAAGTGTCTGAGGTTGGATTTGAACTCAGGCCCCCTGATTCCAGGGCCAGTGCTCTATTCACTGTGCCACCTAGCCTCCCCAATATAATTATTTTTAAATGTTATATGCACACACTCCCTCCCTCTATAGACTATAAGTGTATTGTAGGAAGGGACTTTTTCATTACGTCATTGTATCACTTGTTCCTAACACAGCGCCAGGCTCATAGTAAGTTATTATTATTAATACTGGCTATTGTCTTGATTTCTTTTATGTTGGGGCAGGACACCTACACTGAGTCACCCGGCACTTCTTTAGACACTAAGCCTACTCCCTCATTAGCAGCTTTGTGCTACTGCATTAGGTTGGGTTGTATTTCTAAGAGGGAATACTCATATTTTGGTGTTTCTTTTCAAGCTTCCCAAGAAATGTGTCATAAAAAAGCAAGTGCCTAATATTATTCATTCTTCTCTGCTCCAAAGAATAAAACAAGTTAACACACACTTATACTTTCTCCTATAAAGAAATATTGAAATTATTTCTGATATGAAATTGAAATAACTATGTGCTATGACTCAGAAGCCAAAACTCTTTCCTGTAAATCAAAGTACTGGAAAGTTACAGCATAGGACAATTTCCTGACTTTTTTTTTCACTTCAACTAATGCCTTGAGAAAATTGCCAAGTTTTTCTTGTGAGCTGGTCTATATGGGAGGGTTGCTTTTTGAAAAGTCAAGTGACAATAAGATCTCACCTTTTCCTCCATAGCTATGAATCAAAAGGA
This sequence comes from Pseudochirops corinnae, assembly GCA_028646515.1. Taxonomy (NCBI): domain Eukaryota; kingdom Metazoa; phylum Chordata; class Mammalia; order Diprotodontia; family Pseudocheiridae; genus Pseudochirops; species Pseudochirops corinnae. Next base: position 125,066 of record JAQQSV010000280.1, on the reverse strand, counting down.
AAATCAGATACATCAAGCAACACTGCAGTGCTCAAACTGGCCAAGGGGGATGAGGTTTGGCTGCGGATGGGGAATGGAGCTCTGCATGGAGATCACCAACGCTTCTCCACATTTGCAGGCTTCCTGCTCTTTGAAACTAAGTAAAAAAAAAAGAAGAAAAAGAAAAAAAACATCTGCATGGGGGTGGGGAAGTTTTGTTGTTCAGGGGTGATAATTCTTATGATATTTCTTACAGTCTGAGAAAGATTTGAGAGTTGTGGAATGACACATCAGGATCAAGAGAACTAGTTCTGATACTTTACACAAACAATCATTATCATAGAGTAGCCAACATAGATTTAGGGAATTGGGATGATACGCAGCCAACCTGTGAAATAGTCACCAAAGACAGTCTGTGCTAAAATGCTCAGCATCTTAATCATATTCCACCAAACACCCAAAAGAGAATTCCTTTTTTTTGCTAGGGAGTGGGGGACAGAGAAGACTGTTTAAAAGTTATCTGGCAAGAGCTTTAAGGGTCAATCTATCTCATCTGAGGCCTTTACACTGATCATTTCAATATAAGCCAATGTTTGTCATAATCATATACAGACTTGCCTAGACAAACTGGAGCTAAGTAAGCTCCCAGTGAAAGAACGAGGAAAACAGAAAGTCCTTAAGGATGAACTCCTTTGAAGATTCGATAGCAGGCTATAAGCTGCTGCTGTGAGATCACATACTTCCTGTGAATTCAGCTAAACCCATTTTAGAGCAAAGCAGAAGTGAACTTGGTGCTCATGTACCCTGCTAGATTAGGTTTCTCTTAAGAATCAATCAATCAATACACACTTATTAAGGACCTTCTATGTACTATAGGCACTGTGCTCAGTGCTGGAGACACAAAGAAAAAAAGGAAACAATTATGGAAAAATGAATCTAAATGTAAATTAAGGAAGAAGTGGCAAGAGTTTTACCAATGAAAATCTGATATTATCTAATAGGATTCTGTTGGGGATGGGAGAGTATTGATCAGCATAGCTCTTCAAAGACTCGGATTCTAGCACATGGAAGCTAGACCGTATATTCTCATGAAACAGTAGCTTAGTCTAACACTGAAGAGAGAACTCTTGATGACCTAGATTTTATACAAGAGTTGGGGGTGCAGGGGTTGGGGAAGGGATTTGTCATGTTCCAATGGCTTTTCTAGAAACTGATTCTAGGAAGTATTTTGAGTAACTGAATGTCTAGATTCCAAATCATCCCTTGACTTCTGACAGTCTAAGATGAGAAAGAGAGAAGATGGTAACAATTGAGATGGAACTGTGAGAGACCAAGAGAATAAACTGTAGGAGGAAGAGCAGGGGCTTTAGTATTGATAAGGATTGGAGCCATAGGAAGCACCAAGACTCTCAGGATCTACATGCCAGGCAATTTGGCAGATTCAGGGAAGGTCCATCAGGAAGTAACTTTTTGATCTTGTGGACTGCTAATCAATGAATATAGCATAGCTGTTTAAGAGTCTTAACCTTTTTTAACCTCACATTCTTCCTTTATATGACAAGGGGATTAGACTGGATGGCATCAGAAATCCCTTCTAGTCCTAGCCATACAATACTATGAAGATAATTCAAGGTAGCTCTTACTAGGCCTCTTAATGTAGCAATATTATTCTAAAATATTCTTAAGGCCTTATAATCATTCAATTTCTGTTTTTTTCTTTAAATAATTTTCTTTAATTTTTTACTGATATCTTTTAACATCACCTTTATTTCTAACTAGATCACTCCCTCTTTTCCCATTCATTGAGCCAAAGTTTATAACAAAAAAAGAAGAAAGTTGATCAAAACTAACTTAGTCTCCCTTTTCAAAATTAAAAAAGAAAAAATAACATTTCTAGACCAAAAATTTTCTTTTGTGTTGCAGGTTTTTAAAAGGATCTTTACATTATTCAGACCTAGGCCCAACATATAATATTTCTGATGTTTGACTCTTTAGTCTTAGAACTGGGGTTTGGCATCTTTCCAAAGGAATTTTTTAAAATTAGAAATAGATGCTGGGTGACTCTAGTCTAGGGAATCAGGTGAAAGAAGCAAACATACAGGGTTGCATCCAGTCTCTACATACCACAGGTAACATATAACTCTAAAAGGTTTTTTTTTTACACAATATCACTCATAATCACGGTCAATTTATATCCTTTCCATATTTAACAATTCAAGGACCTCCTCCATCTATATTCAAAGCATGTGTATCTGCTTTCAAGAAGCATTCAAGACATTGTGCCACAGACTTTGAAAGCAATGTGAAAAACTCCCAAATGAGCTGAGAAAGGACAGCATCATACTGGGTTTCAAAGGGACTATTTTGAAGAAAGTAATTATTTATATGTATAAGTTCTAATTTTTAAAAAAAGTTAGTCACATTAAGTAACAGTCACAACTTGTTCTGCACATGCTTTTACAGTGGTTCTCAACCTTCCTAATACCGCGACCCTTTAATACAGTTCCTCATGTTGTGGTGACCCCCAACCATAAAATTATTTTTGTTGCTACTTCATAACTATAATTTTGCTACTATTATGAATTGTAATGTAAATATCTGATATGCAGGATGTATTTTCATTGTTACAAATTGAACATAACCCATAGGTTGAGAACTGCTGCTTTAGAATAAGTAATGCTCTGGGCATCGTGGTATATTCCCTGCTTCTAGGGAGGCAGAGATTAGTCACCTGAACTCAGGAATTTTGAATTGCAGTGGGCTAAGCTAAGCAGATGTCCAAACTAAGCCTAAGATCAATATAGTGAGCCTCCTGGAAAATGAGATGGCCTTTAAGGAATAGTAAACCAGTCTAGGTCAGAAACAGAGCAGGACAAATAGTTCTCAGGTCAGTCAGAATTGGCACTAGGCAATTGAATGGGCACTTCTATACCTCTAGCCTAGGTTATATAAGGAGATTTAGCCTAACGAATGATAATAACTATAAGTTAAAATTAAAAAAAAATCCAAAGAGATCAGGAGGAGGGGGTATATAGATGAGTACTACAGAAATATAGCATCACAGAATTTGAGAATTGTAAGAGGCCTTAGCAGCCATCTAGTCCAATCAACAACAGAAAAAGAATCCTCTCACTACAGTATCTCAGATAAAACCTAGGAGGATGGTCTGAAAACCATACTCTAGCCAGCACATACATTTCTTAAAATGCACTTTTCTGCATATAACTCTTTATAATAAAACATTAAATTTTATAATACACACTTTTCCCAACACAGTAACCATGAAATAATCCATAAAATGTAATACTTAAAAATAAAATTGCTAACATGCAAAACCTTTTTTTTTTGTATTTTGTATTTAAGTTATCCCATAATTATTCTTTGAGCTTGACCCTAGTATACAATTGTTATGTCATATAGCCCTACTGGACTCATCCCAAGAATTGTGGCAACAAGGAGGTAAAAGCACTTCTCCTCTTGTTCCTCACCCCACTTGATCCATATATTCCTGAAAACCTCTACATAAATCAGAAGTTGTCAAATTGAAGGAAAATTTAAATTTACTTTTTTGAGAATTTTGAGGAGTCCTTGAGTGAATCCCTTTTTAAAGTGAAAAAACAGACCCTAACTTATTTTTGAATACATATGGATTTTATTTTTTTAAATCAGGGTGTGTTTTTATTTCTTACTAGGGGGAAAAAGCCAAAGCTGGCTTCCCCAGCTGTGGCCTTAAAACCAGTAATGGCTCCATGGACCTGCTATCTAGGACCATTGAACCACATCAGGGTTATCCTAATAACCTTCCTAATGTCCTTGTCTATGTTATGCCCTTTGGGTTTCCAGATAGACTAATTAAATACTTTTAAAATCTTTCCTTTGACCCATAAAATGTGCATATTCTTTCTTCATCTATATATGATGATTTTTAAAGTGAAGGCATACTAGCCATAATAAGCTTGACATAATATTTTGTGAATTTTTCCATACCAATACTATAGAATATTTTCTCATAAATTTATTGTCAACAAGAGTAGTAAGAGGCTCCACAGAGCTCCAAGGAAGTTTCATAACTATGAAGTACACTGCATTATGAATAAAATGCCTTAGTGGCATTTTAGGCTGCTTCCAAAAAAACCTTGGAAGCACATTCGTGATAAACTTGGGCTACAAATGTTATGAACCAATAATATATAGCCATGCATGTCAAGTAAATAAATGTCAACACACAATACTGTGTTCCATTTTTGTTAAATGTACTATTTCCTGATATTCTAAATAAATGCTTAGCTATAAAACCTGGTGACTGTTTACTGTTTCCTTTACATTAAAATAACCCACGTGCAGGATGCAGCCAGGTACCACAGCTGCACCTGTATAGGTGTAGAGACAGGTCTTGGGAGAGAGGTTGCCAGTCTAAAATAACAATAGATCACTATGCTATTTTAGCACCTAATAGCTGAAACCTAATAAATGTTGATTTTTAAAAATTGTAACTTAATTCATTGTATTTGTGAGTTTGTTGGTTTTTGAGAAAGGGTTAGTTAATACAGTCAGTTCTCAACTTTTGAGGGTATAATGTTCCTAGAAAACTACAAGAGTGAAAAATGCAATGTTGATCCATTGAACCTATGGGGAATAGGAGGTTTTAGGTTCCTGCAACCACCAAAAACTAATCTTTCACTAGAGATTTCTTAAAATGTACTTTTCTGCATATAACTCTTTATAATAAAACATTAAATTTTATAATACACACTTTTCCCAACACAGTAACCATGAAATAACCCATAAAATGTAATACTTAAAAATAAATTGCTAACATGCAAAACATTTTTCTCACTAGTAATTCCCTAGAATTTTGTGACCTTTTATGCTAACATCTCAATAAAAACAAACATTGATTTCAGACAATATTCACTCTTCATAACACATGAAATCTATAGTACCATAAATACCATATAGCAAATAGAAAATTTAAAACTAAAACATTTTTTAACTTGAATCTTAACTTCCACCATGTCAGATGATAGTATGAAGGCTGTATTTATACTGCTGTAATTGCCCTTTGAAAGCCTAGGGAGAATTTGCTGGGTCTTTAGTTGCTGCTGTTGGAAGACACCAAGACTGGTGAAGTCTTAACATCACCCCTGACATTTGGTCTTTCATGGCACTGGAGCTAGCAAAGGATACACCAGCTTGATGAGATCAGTAGAGGCATAAACTGCAATACAAAACTTGAGTTTTAAAGGCAAACAATGGAAATGTGTGACAAATGTATGGAGAGCTCTTTATTTTACAAGAGTAGGGTGGATAAGAACAGTGAGGTCCCTAGTAGCATACAAGCTGCTTCCCAAACTTGGGTGGGTTATGCCTTTAATTTTTTTTTCTCTGTTGTTCATAGCCAAGAATGTACGCAGTTGCCAATGCGAAAGTCAAAGTGAGGTTACTATTAAAATCACACAAATGCTTGAAGTTGAGAAAGTTAAGCATGTGAATGTTGAAGATTGACTGTACTTGTATCCATGTGGAGTTTGGGGAAATGCGAGACATTAGGGAGAAGAGTGAACCCCTGCTAGGAGAGAGGAAAGGACCTATAGACAATCTTTAGTTACTTAATAGTAGTGTGCTTCAGACTAGCTTTGTTTATATATAGCCTTGCTCCTCTCTCAGTTTCTCAACTTCAGACATTTTCTCTGACTTTTAAGTGTGATACTAAAATACAAACATTATCTGGGAAAGGACCGATTATATAAACTACCATTAAAGGATTAAAATTGAGTGATTTTAGTAGGTAAAAATAACTGTAAATGAAGGAATATCATATTTTTTGAAAAATCACAATTGCATATAAGCATAAGGCCAATGGAAATATGTATGATGGATATAAGTAGGCTATAGAATATTACTGACATATGCTACAGAAATGGCATAAAAATATCATGAATAATGTGTACAATTAGAAAACGAAGTGGGCAGCTGTTTTTAACTAGGGGAGCCCCTGATAGTTTAGGTTTGATACTGGAATGAAAAGAAACACTCATATATCACTTAATAGTTAATACAAAGTAATTTACTAGACCATAGCATGAGAGGGATATTCTATAAGAAACTATATTAAGAAAACCCTGAGGGGCAGCTAAGTGATACAGTGAATAGAGCACCAGCTCTGGAGTCAGGAGGACCTGAGTTCAAATGTGGCCTAAGACACTTAACATAAAACTAGTCATGTGACCGTGGGCAAATCACTTAACTCCAATTGCCCTACCTTCTACCCTCCAAACAGCAAAAAAAAAAAGAAAGAAAGAAAAAAAGAAAAAAGGAAGAAAGGAAGGAAGGAAGAAAGGAAGAAAGAAAGAAAGAAAGAGAAAGAAAGAAAGAAAGAAAGAAAGAAAGAAAGAAAGAAAGAAAGAAAGAAAGAAAGAAAGCACCTAAGGCTACTCAGTTTTGTACTTAGGTAGCTATGAAGGGATGTTAATATTGCCTAAGCCTTTAGTCTTCTGAGCCAATTAAGCCTTAAGGACTAGCCTACCTTGTATGAGGAGTAAATATTAGGATATTGCCCCCATCACTGCAAATCACATGGGGGAAGAGAGAGACAAAGAGACAAGAGTTGGGGATGTATCCTTGAAATACATACACACACACATATATATATATATATATATGTATGTATAGATACATAAATGCATAGAAAGACCTCTAGAGCAATGGGTAGATACTCTATAAGGAAGATTTATGGAAAGACATGGATAAGAATCACACAGAATACAAAGGTGTAGTTAGGTTGCAACCTATACCAATGGATGTGACCATTAAGAACACAGGATCCATCAAATTATTCAAACAAATTATTAATCATAGAACTAATACTATTAGTTTAACTATGAGGCAATATGACCTAAAGGAAAGATCAAAATGCCTTAATTGAAAAAGCACTAACTTTTAGGTCTCTGCCAAATAAAGAACAGTATTTTCCAACCTGCCTTGTAGACTTGATGTGAAGATAAAATGAGAAAATGAATGTGAAAACATTTTGAAACATTAAAACCAGTAAACAAATTCAAGCAATCATTATTAATAAGATTGTTTTACCATCATATCGAAAGAGGATTGGAATGGGGACAGCACATGAGACTGCTAAATTTTGAAAGGAGAGTCAGACAAAAATGCACAGCATGAGGCAATGAATGGGAAAAGCTGGTGATAGACCCAAGGAGGGCAGTCAGATAGGAGGATAAGGTGGTAAGAGGACATTTGGGGACTGGACTGGAGGTGGTAGGTTTGGAAAGAGTTGGAGGAGTGTTGAAAAGGAGAAGAAAGGTCAGTGACTAGAGGCTGGGCTTTGTATATTTAACAATTTTTCATGAGGTCAGCCCTGTTCAGTCAGCAAGCAATTTTAAAGTACCTCTTATATGCCAGGCACTGAGTTAAGGTGCCTGCCTTAATGGAGTTTACATGACAAAATTTAAAGATCCTGGATTTGAAAAACAGAATAGTAATTAATTGTATGGTAACTTTGTCTATGTTTCTGCTTTCAGTGTATTTTTCTCCTGGTGCAAATTGTAGGCATCCACCTTTTGCAATAGTATTAAACCCTCTAACAGGAATGTCCTAGGCAGAAGGGAGGACCTTGAGTAATTTTTTTTTTCCTTATAAGATTCTAAGAGAATTCTCCCCACCTCCCAAACCAACCAATCAGAAAGCTAGACTGAAAGATTAAAATATACTACTATACTGCCACCTAGTGCAAAGTTCATTAAAAAAGGAGAGAAAGACCCAAAGACTCCAGCTTCTGGGATAACTCACTATTTGACAGAAACTGCTGGGAAAACAGGAAAATAGTATGGCAGAAACTGGGCATAGACCAATATCTTACACAGTATACCAAAATAAAGCCCAAATAGGTACATGATTTAGAGATAAAAGCTGATACTATAAGCAAACTGGGAGAACAAGGAATAGTTTACCTGTCAGATTTATGGGGAATGGAAGAATTTATGACCAAACAAGAGATGGAGAACATTATGAAATGCAAAATGGTTCATTTTGATTACATTAAATTGAGAAGTTTTTGTACAAAGTCAATGCAACCAAGATTAGGAGTGAAGCAGAAAACTGGGAAAGAATTTTTGCAACCGGTATCTCTGATAAAAGCCTAATTTCTAAAATATATAAAAAACATAGTCAAATTTATAAGAATACATCATTCTCCAATTGGTAAGTGGTCAAAGGATATGAACAGGTAGTTTTCAGAAGAAGAAATTAAAACTATCTATAGTCATATGAAAACATGCTCTATATCACTTGATTAGAGAAATGCAAATCAAAACAGCTCTTAGGTATCACATCACACCTGTCGGATTGGCTAATATGAAAAAACAGTAAAATTATAAATTCCGGAGAAGATGTGAGAAAATTGGAACACTAATGCATTGTTGGTGGAGCTATGAACTCATCCAATCATTTTGGAGAACGACCTGGAATTATACCCAAACGGCTATAAAACTGTGCATACTCTTTAACCCTGCAATATCACTTCTAGGGTTGTATCCCAAAGAGATAATACAAATGGGAAAAGGACCCACATGTACAAAAATATTTATAGTAGCTCTTTTTGTGGTGGCAAAGAACTGGAAATTGAGGGAATGCCCACCAATTGGGGAATGACTGAATAAGTTGTATGAATGTAATGAAATACTAGTGGGCTATAAGAAATGAGGAGCAGATGGACTTCAGAAAGACTTATATGAACTGATGCTGAGTGAGGGGAGCAGAACCAGGAGAACATTGTATACAGTTACAGTCACATTGTGCAATGACTAACTTTGATAGACTTGGCTCTTCTCAGCAATGCAAGGTTCTCAGACAACTCCAAAAGACTCATGATGGAAAATGCTGTCCACATCCAGAGAAAGAATTACAGAGTCTAAATGCAGATCGAATTATACTATTAGCTCTCTCTTTTCTTTTTGGTTTTCTTTCTTCTTTCTCACGGTTCATTCCATTGGTTATAATTCTTCTTTGCAATATGACTGATGTGAAAATATGTTTTAATGTGAATGCATATGTAGAGCCTATATCAAATTGCATGCCATCTTGGGGAGGGGAAAAAATTTGGAATTCAAAAGCTTGTGGAACTGACTGTTATAAACAAAAAATTAATTCATTATTTTTTAAAAGGAGAGAAAGGAGTCACAATAAACTTTCTGTTGAATTTCAAATGTGGATCATAGGTGTTGCTAACTGTCCAAACTGACCTGTGCAGTGCTTGGACTCTATCAGAGTGGGAGTGTAAGGCAAAGATAGGAAAGGTAAGAGGAGCAGATGAGTGGGGAATTTAAAGTTATTACCAAGACATGATTCATTTTTCCAAATGTCCACCCTCAACAAAAGTCACAATAATTTTACTTATGTTTATATTATACTCATATTTCCTTATTTTATATTTATATATGTGCATATATTATTCCTTATTTTATATTTATGTGTACATGTATATGTGTATATGTTATTATACTCATATTTCCTTATTTTATATTTATATAAGTGCATATATATGTGTGTATATATGTGTAAGTGTATACACATATATACATACATATACTCATATGTGTTTGTGTGTATTTTTCCTTTTCTTTGGAAATACTTCAAAACTGGAGGAGTTTTAGAGAGGTGTAATAGACACAGGAGTCAAAAAGACTAGCCTTTGACAAAGCAACTTTGTGACCATATCTTATTTTCATGGAATATAGAGAAATGCAATTGAAATTCCCTGCAGTGATAAAAATCATAGATCTGAATCAAAAATTGTGATTCGTTTGATAAGAAAAGTCTAAGTGAACAAATCTCAATTACCCAAATATTTGTTGTTGTTGTCCCATTGTATCAGTTGTGTCTGATTCTTCATTATCCCATCTGAGATTTTCTTGGCAAAGACACTGGAGGGATTTGCCATTTCTTTCTCCAGCTCATTTTACAGATGAGAAAACTGAGGCAAACAGGGTTTTTATAAATATAGTAGCATATACTGTATACATGTATATGTATTTGTGTATATATATATATAGATATGTGTGTGTATATGTATGTGTGTATATATGTATATGTATGTGCATGTGTGTGTTAGTACAGTGGATAGGGTGCTGTACCTGGAGTCAGAAAGACCTGAGTTCAAATCTAGCCTCAGCTACTTACCAGCCACGTGATGCTGGGCAAGTCACTTAGCTTCTGTTTGGCTTAATTTTATGTTAAACAGGAAAAATAATAGCACCTACGTCCCAGGGTTATTGTGAGGATCAAATGAGTTAACTGTAAAGGAATTAGATCGTCTGGCACATAATATTCTGTGCATATTGGCTATTTATCATTATTTTATTTTATTATTATATTTATTAAAAATTATTGTAAAAGCATAATTTTGAGAGGGGAGAAAGAATTGGACAAATTGCCCAACGCAAGGTGAGGAATGGAAAGGGCTGGCGATAGACCCAGAGAGGCAGTCAGGTGGGAGGATTGGATGGCAAGAGAGCCCTGGGGAATTGGGGTGGAGGTGGTAGGTTTGGAAAGACCATTTCACTTGCACCTCAGTGCAGCATAGTCTGAACAGCTTTCTCAAAACTTGTTATATTTATTAAATACTTATTATAAGCGTGACTATTTCAGGTTAGTTTTTTCAAAGCATTTTCACTTGTCTTGTTCTCTTTAGTCCTTTCCATTGAAGTTGCTACAAACTGAACTGTCATTTGCTTCCCTGTTGTTGTTTCTATAGATAAAACAGTGAACACAAAATATGATGCAAATGAAAGTGTGGGTGGGAACACAAACAGCATGAAGCAAAGAGTGGGGGAGTATGGCACCACAGCTGGTGCCCTGTCTGCTCCTGGGATCACAGCTGTCCTTTCCTATTAGAATTCAGATTTTAAAAAAATGATTATATCCTTTTTCAGTATCATATTTTTAGACTGTTTTGTCTCTACCTAATAAAGGCAAAACTTTGAACTTGTGATAATGGTAGTCTTTTAAATGGTTAAAAACATAAATGTATTTGTTCCCCAGGTGAAAATTACCTTGTATTTTATAATCAGACAGCGGCTGCCTGGGGACTCAGCTCTGAAAGAATAAAAGAATAGAGGATATGATCTCTTCAGCAACTGACAAAAATGTAATTGAAGGGAAGCATAATTTCTTAAGTCAAAACGTGTCTGATCACAGAACAATAGGTCCAAGACTGGTGATGAAAAGTGATATGAGGCTAAGCCTGATAGTGCCTTGTAGTGGGAAGCTTTATTTCATGGAATAAATGATCATTTACTCCAAGGACTCATTCTCAGGAAGGCAGTGTGGGACAGTGGAAGGACAATAGATTTGAATATCCCAAACTAGCTCTCTGTCCAAGGCTGTCACCTTAGGTAATCAATCAACAAGCATATAGTTTAAATATCTATTATGTACCAGGTAGTAGGGATATAAATACAAATGATTTGACCTCTCAGGGTCTCAGTTTCACTATCTACAAAACGAAAGGGTTGTATTAAATGACCTCTGAGATTCCTTCCAATTCTAAATATACCATCCTGGAGTACACAATCTGCCTTCTCCATCCACTGTTACATCACAGTCAAGAGCTGTCTGAGGCTTGTTCCTATCAATCAATCCCTCAATCAATTAAAAAGCATTTATTTAGCACTTACAATATGCTAAACACTGGGGATAGAAGTACAAATGACGAAATAATATCTATTAGCAATAATTGTTGTTGTTCAGTTGTTTTTCGATCATGTCTAATTCTTTGTGATCCCATTTGGGGTTTTCTTTGCCAAGATACTGGAGTGGTTTGTCATTTCCTTCTCCAGCTCATGTTATAGATGAGGAAAACTGAGGCAAACAGGGTTCAGTGACTTGCCCAAGGTCACCCGGCTAATAAGTATCTGAGGCCAGATTTGAATTTAGGAAGAAGAATCTTCCTGACTCCAATCCCAGGACTCTGTCCAATGCACCAGCTAGCGTTACTTACTTACTTACACACACACACACACACACACACACACAATATTATGTATATATTATATTCTAATGGGAGAAGCAAATACATATAAAATATCTACAACATGTTTCTTAAGCCAAAACTTGTCCATTCTGTAGCTCATATTGTCACAGCTAGGCTCTCTGTCTCTCTAGATGGCAGTTACTATTAAATCCGACACACTAATCTGAGCTAACAGAGAATAGCATCTCTCCCATTCATCTTTGCACACATGGCTACCACTTTAGTTTAGGCCCTCATTAATGCTTGTTGGACTATTATAATAACCTTTTCACTGAACTGACTCCAATCTTTGCCCTCTTTGACCCATTTTCCAAAGTTGCCAAATAGATATTTTTTACACATTTGTCTAATGATACCATTCTCCTGATCAAGAAGCTTTGATGGTTCCTGAATGTGTCTAGGATCAAGTATCTAGTGAGAATAATCAATTGATACTGCCTCCTCTTAATTTGTGGGAACTTGGGTCACCTCTGGGGACCATATGTGCATTTCAGTGATAATACCATCCCCTGCTTTCAGGTGATGCAATAATCCCTTGGTTCCTGTGATGGCAGAAGGGGAGATGGGGAGAAAGGAAATTGGCCACTGAGCCAGAAAGAGCTACTTACCCAGCAGACTTGAAAGAAGAGACAGCTTCTACTCTTGAATTTTTTTCCTTTTTCTCTCTGGAACATATGTGATGGAATTGTCTCTCTGGGACCTCTCATGAAAGGGATAGAAGCCTCCCAATGATAACAATCATATTTTTTACCCATGTCTAAGGGCATCTGTGTTGTCTAGATAAGCCTAAGCCTTCGTATAGGGCCCCTGGATGCTTTTTCTACTGTTTATTTCCTGGGTCAGAAATTCTGAGATGAATGCTTCAAACCTTGGAAATGACCTTGTGATTTTGTGAGGTCAGAAGTTCCTGGCCCCTCAATGAGGTGTTGGGTGTTTTGTGGAAGGTGCTACCTGAAACTTCTACAAGGCCTGGAAAAGAAGACGACTGCTGACAGGACAGGCCTAAGTCCTTCCTTGGTTTGCTCATATATATGATGTGGACTTTGAGGAAGCTGTTCAGACAATGCTGCACTGAAGTGAAAGTGAAACGCCTATTGAGTAGTCAACACATACACACAAATGTCTTATGTTTTATGTCTCAGCATGCTAGTAAACATGTAACATAAACATAATAATCTATAATGGGAGTTAAAGATTATTGTGTTATGTTTATATCTGTATCAATGTGTACTTTAAAATCTTTTGTTTTTAGTATTTCTTTTGTGTTGGAGGAAATAGCTGTCCCATAACCATTCTACTTTGTACATTGAGTACCTTTCTTCTATTTTGGGGGGAGTCCATAGACTTGACCCAAATCTAAGATGTAAGCAATATTTTTCCCTCCAGCTGCAAGATGGGGAAACAGAGTCAGAGAATGAGAGAAAGAGTCTGATTCCTCTTGTTAGAGACCAGGTTCCTTTAGGACTAAGGTCAAGTTCCATGAGTGGGTCTCTAGAGCCGGGACCCTTCACTGGGAGAGGAGTATCCAAATCCCTCTAGCCCAAGTAGTATTTGTAAAGCACTTTACAAACCTTCAAGTGCTACATGTGTACTAACTATTGTCAGGAATCCCCTGCCAAGACCACCCCCCATCTTTTTACTATTGGGAGACACTTTGTTTTCCAGAGCTAAAACCCAGCAAGCAAGCTGTACCCTCAGCTTGGCATAACAACAATTCTTTGAGCTCACCATTTGGATGAACTCTGGCACAGCAAAATCCCAGAAGTGTTTCTCCCTGAGCTCAGACAAACACCTGAAGGAATGATGTTTCTGTCATGAAGCCCTGCTGTAAATCCAACTTGTCTCATTGTTTCTGTTACCCATCATCATCAGGGCTACAGCTCACGGTGAAGTAAGCCGCTGCTATATGTATCAAGGTTTGGCCTTACTAAAGCGGGTTTCCTCCTAGAGGAGGTCCTGGCACTTGTGTCTAGTTTCCCTCCTTCAATGGAATAAAGAAAGCTTTTTGCTTATGATCATTGCTAGCTCTTCATTTTTATTTTATTCCTTAGAGCAGTGGTTCTCAACCTTCCTAATGCAGGGACCCTTTAATACTCGTATGTGGGCGTATCTGCATGTGGGCGGATCAGCCTGGAGAGGGATAGAGGAGTGGTGTCTCCATTCCTAAGACCATCAGAAATATGTGTTTTTCAATGGTCTTAGGCGACCCCTGTGAAAGGGTTGTTTGACCCCCAAAGGGGGCGTGACCCACAGGTTGAGAACTGCTGCCTTAGAGTTAAATGTAGTTGTGAACTCTTTGGTATTTTCAGGGTTAACAGCAAATAACTTCGGTGGCTTTTTGGTCATTTGTTTTCAGAGCTGACACTGTCATTGTTATAAAGTCAGATTCTTCTGTTTAGTCCTTAAAGCTCTTTCCAATCTGGCTCCAATCTCTCTTTCTACTTCATTATTCCCCCATATACTCTGTGTACCAGACTGGCCTCCTGCTGTGTACAGTTTTCCACCCCCAGCTTCTGCACAGGATCCTCTGGATTCTTGAAAGGCTCTCTCCTCACCTCTGATGATTCATTCCTAGCCCCCTACAACATTCAGCTCAGAAGCCAGTTCCTAAAAGGGGTTTTTGCTGGTTCTTCCTATTGTTAGTTCTCTAGCCTTTCCCCAGAAAATAAAAACTAGAAGGAAAAAAAAGACCCAGTTTTTTTTTTCTTTCTATAAACTTTGTAGTTACTTATCAGTGCATACATTGTCAGCCTCTGGTAGAATGTAAGCTTCCTGATACTAAAGAATGGTGGTGTTTTTGGTCTTTATATGCCAGGTGACATCAAGCTTCTGGGAGGCAGCTAGATAGTGCAGTGGTTGGAATGCCGGGTCTGGAGTCAGGATAGACTTGAGTTCAAATCCGGTCTGTGCTGGTCTCATTTGTCTCAATTTCCTCAATTGTCAAACGGGTATAAGTCTCACCTGCCTCTGGGTTGTGAGGAACAAATACTATATTTACATAGTGCTTTGCCCAGTATCTGGCCCATAGAGGGTGTTTAGTAAATGCTTATTTCCCTACTTCTTACTTATCCTACAAAGTAAGACCTTTACATACTTTATAATAAGATCTTGACCCTCACAACAATCCTGTGGAGCATTGCATATTTATTGTCAACATTTTGCAGAGAAGCTGAAGTCCCAGAGAGATAAGCAATTTGATTCAGGTCATACAGTTAGTTAATATAAAGACAGGCTTTCAACTCAGTCCTTTCTGGCTCCAAGACAAGTGCTCTTATCTACTGCTCTTTCCTAAGATCAGGACAAAGGTCTCCTCCTCCTTTAATCTTGTACAGCCAAATAGGTTATTCAACAGTTAGGGGCCTACTGAGCGCAAAGTACTACAGTAGGAACTAGGGACATAAAGATAAAAACAAACCTGTTCATGTTCTCAAAGAAATCATATTGGTTCATAGATTTGGGGCTGAAAGGGTCCTCAGAGGCCACCTAGCCCAACCCTTTCATTTTACAGATGAAGAAAATGGGGCTCAGTCAGGATAAGTGATTTGTCCAAGGTCACACGGGCATTAAGTGTCAAAAGTAGGATTACTTATTTATTTTTCATTTATTTATTTATAACATTCAATTTCTTAAATTTTGAGTTACAAATTTTCTCTCTCCGGTCCTTCTCTCCTCCTGGAGAAGGCAAGCAATGTAATTATTATACATGTGAGTTCATGCAAAACATATTTCCATATTAGCCGTAATGAAAAAAACAAACAAACTCAAAAACCAGACCCCAAAGAAAAAAAAGAAAATGAAAAAAAAAAAGGTAAAGGCACACCCTGGCAATATTTCAGGTTGGATTCCAGAACAGCACAGTAAAGTGAGTCACACAAATTTTTTGATTTTCCAATACATATAAAAATTGTATTTATACTAAACTGTAATCTATTAAAGTGAACAATAGCTTTATATCAAAATGAGTGTATATCTATACTTTAATAAAATATTTTATTGCTAAAAATGTTAACCATCATCTAATCCTTCAGTGAGTCACAATCTTTTTCCTTGTGAGGGGTCCTGCTTCGATGTTAATGGCTGCTGATGAGTAGGGTGGTGGTTGCTGAAGGTTGTGGCAGCTTTGGCAATTTCTTGAAATAAGACATCAATGAAGTTTGCTGCATTGATTGACTCTTTCACTTGGACATTTAGAGGCAATTGTAGGGTATTAACAGGTCTAATTTCAATGTTTTTCCATCACAGAGAAGGCCAGAGGGGAGAGGGGGAGTGGGAGAGAGGGAGAGGGAGAGAGAGAGAGACAGAGAGAGAGACAGAGAGAGAGACAGAGAGAGACAGAGAGAGACAGAGAGACAGAGAGACAGAGAGAGAGAGACAGACAGAGACAGAGACAGAGAGAGACAGAGACAGAGAGACAGAGAGACAGAGAGACAATAGGTTCCCATTCCCTTTTCAGTGGAGCAGTTATAACACGCACATTTATCTACTAAGATTGTCATCCTACATAAGCATAGCTTGCGATGTCCTAATACAATTACAATAGTTAATGTCAATGATCACTGATCCCAGATCACCATAACAAATATAAAAATAGTGAAAGAGTTTGAAATGTTGCAAGAATTACCAGATATACAAAGTGAGCACATGTTGCTGAAAAATGATGCCAATAGATTTGCTTGATACAAGATTGCCACAAACCTTTAATTTGTAAAAAACACAGTATTTGTAAAGCACAATAAAGTGAGGTGCAATAAAATGAGGTATGCCCCTATGTTTTAATTGACACTCAGAGTTCATCGGTCGTCTCCCTGGAGGTGGATAGCATTTTTCATCATGGATCCTTTAGAATTGTCTTATATAATTTTATTGATTAGAGTAGCTAAATCTCGCACAGTTGATCATCATGACAATATTGCAGTTGTGTACAATGTTCTTTTCATTCTGTTCACTTTACTTTGTATCAGTTCATAGAAGTCTTCCAAGATTTTTTCTGAAACCATTCCCCTTACTTCTTATAGCACAGTAATATTACATCACAATCATATACCACACCTTGTTCAGCCATCTCTCAATTAATGGACATCTTTTCTAATTCTTTGCACAGGTAGGATAACATCTGACTATCTGTATCACTCATTTTTGGATTTAACATATACCTACAGCTGATATTATTTAACCATTTCATGTAGGAGTCTCATCTTACAACCACATTTCTTTGGTGAAGGGCAATATCTTTGTATTAAACCCCTGCATCCCAGAACATACCTAGCACTGTGCTTGCATGCGGTTAGCTCTTGGGTACTTGCAAGATGCAAGATGCATTATGGTCTAGTAGAAAGAGAAGTGGATTAGGAGTCTGAGGCCGCTGGTTCATATCCTACCTTTGCTATGTACTCCCTGCATGATCTTGAGCAAATCACTCCATCTTTTTAGACCTTTGTTTCCACTTCCATAAAATGAGGAAGTTGTGCTAACTGGCTTTTAAGGTATTTTCTGATCTTACAAATTATGTCCACTGCAAGTGTTCCTGCTCTGCCAATAACCAGCTGGGTGACTTTGGACATGCTACTTAGCTTCAATCAGCCTCAGTAACCTCATTAAGACCAAAGTGTGAATGATTCCTAGGGTGCCTAACATAAACTCTTAAGTCTTCTCTACTACAGCTTAGTGGAAAGAGTTATGGATCTGGAGTCACGGGACCTGAGTTTAAATCCCTCCTCTGACAATACCTGAGTGACCTTTAGCAAGGCACTTAATATCCCTGGGTCTCAGTTTCCTTATATGTGAAATGGGGGAAGGTAGACTTCAAGATCCTCTCTCACTCTAGATATATAATAGTTATATTTCTTAGCCTTTCCTACACCCTTCCTTGTAGGACAAGATAGTACTTGATTTAAAATTTTACTTAATCTAATCCTTGCTCTTATGTCATGAAACTCCATGGGGTGGAAAAATATTGGAACGTCTCTGTACAATCTCGGACGTGGTTCTGTTTATATAATTCTGAGAATAAAGCTTAGTCGGGGAGGACTATCTTGCTGGAAGCTAAAAAAAAGAAAAAACCATTGCGAAACCTGAACCTTTGGCTTCAGAACAAAAGTCCATGAGAACAGTCAATAATGGGGCTATGTACTTTGGAAGGAGGTGTTCATGATTATGCACAAAGCAACTGAGTTCCAGCATAAATTTTGGGTCATGATTGCTCTGAGGACTCAATCATCTCCTCTTGGAAGAAAAAGATCTCTTTGGTCTCACATGTGCTGAAGAATATTTGGAAGTAATCTCGAGTCACAAAAACTTGGGAAGAGACAAGGTAATTCTGATTGGGCACCAGGTCATACTTGACATCACATAAAACCCTATTTAATCCCGAAAGTAAGTAACAGTGTGGGGGTGGAGAGAGACTCTCACAAACTAATTTTGGACTTTGGATCTTACATATCCTGTTAGATTTCTATGCAAGGAAAAAAACAACTCTAAGTGAGAAGTTTTTCCACAATCAATACTTTAAGTAATTTACATGATATATAGGAATGTATTCCTTAACCCTTTGCACAGGTAGGAGGATACGGGTGTGGGATGCTGCATTGACATCTTGGTTTCACTGAATTGCTGTTATTCTCTTTTTAAATTTTGTTATAAGGGAGGACTCTGGAGAGAAGAGAGAGGTATATATTCAGAAATTAGTGATACATTGACAAAGATATAAAGGGGTGCTTTTTTTTTTGGAAGGAATGCGTTGCTCAGTATGATGTATGGGACAAAAGAAAAAAACAGTGTTGTAGTTGCTTAATAATCCTCTTGACCATTAAGCAAAGTTTTAAGGAAGAATATGAAAAACCTAGGTATTTGTACCCGTAGATAAACTCGCATTTACTTGCATAATTTCTTCCCAATATTTTATGGCATACATGATCATCTATAGCTTGCATGCAGTGGTGGGGGGAAAATCCACACCAATGATCATGGAATCATAGGAACATAGACAGAGTGGCAGGGGACTTCAGATGGTATCTGGATCACAGAATGGATGAATCTCTCAGAATTTTCAATTTCTCTATATTCTCTCTTGTGCCAACTACCAAATAATATGGTATTTGCTGTAGTATGTCTGGCAATTACACATAGATTCTATGGCACAGAAGAAAACACAGCATAGTCTAAGAAAACTTGTACTGACTATGAAAGTCAAAAGAACAGGGATCCAACTTTCTTCGGATGCTTTCCTACCTTTGTGACTTCAGGCAAGCCATGTGACCTCCCTCATCCCTGAAAAGAGATATAATGCCTCTGAGGACCCTTCTAGCTCTAGACCTGTAAGAAGTACTTACTTTTCCATCCCTACTCATATATTTCACTGAGTGACATAGCTGTCTGACTCTGGTTTATCCATACTCTGTCAAATCGTGCCCATCTGAAGTGCATTCCATGGGCCAAGAGGCACTGGCCTATTGTGCAATTGTGGTAAGGACAATGAAATTAAGGATTTTTACATTTTTAATTCTTTGCAACATCCACTGACTCCCCAGAAGTCACGTTGAGATTTTGTGACTGTGTTGTAATTCCATGAGTGACTGCCAAGAACACCCATGGATAAAATCAATGTTCCTTTGAAGCAGAGGCAATACAGCGGAGCTGCTATAGGGCAAGATCGTGTTCTAGGCTTGGCATTAAGAACACCCAAGTCTGGATCTTGTCTGACTTGATTTGGAGCATTCCAAATCAATCACTCTCAGCCTTAGTTTTCTCATCTGTAAAATAAGAACCTCGCAGGGCTGAATGAGATCCTTTACATATATAAAGATCTTTGCAGACCTCAAGGTCATCTATAAATTATTACTGTGGAAGAACACAACGTATGTGGACGGGACTTGTGATTTCATGGGTATCCGGAGCTTCTGGTGAAGAATTTCCTCTAGCAATGCGCATGGGAAGCTCCGCAGCAACTTATAGTTTTAGGGAGTTGTCCTGAATGCATAGAAGGGAGGGGGAGGAAAGGAGAGGGGAGGGAGGAGGAGACGGGAGAAGGAGGAAGCAGGGAAGGGGGACGGGTTAGGAAGTACTCATACTCAAGTCTCTTCATGGCACCTCGGTAGACCCGAGTAACCGCGCCAGGCTTCACTTTCGACACTGCGCAGGCGTCACCCCCCCCCCCCCCTCCGCCCCTGCGCAGATGTACTAAGAGGGCAGCTTTGGCATCATGCCCAGGAAGCTCCTCGGGTCACTAAGGCGCTGCCCCTCCCGGCAGGAGGCGCTCCCGGGCCTCGGGAGGTCATCTATGGCTCTCCAAGGGGTCCGGGTGCTGGAGCTGGCCGGCCTGGCCCCAGGCCCCCACTGCGGCATGATCCTGGCCGATTTCGGGGCCCAGGTGCTGCGAGTGGACCGGCTGGGCCACCACGGCCCTACGTGGATGGCCCGAGGGAAGCGATCCTTGGCCTTGGACTTGAAGCGGCCCCAGGGGACGGCCGTGATGCGCAGGCTCTGCCGCCAGATGGACGTGCTGGTGGAGCCCTTCCGGCCAGGTAAGAGAGGGAACGGCACCCCCCCACCTGCCTTTCTTCCCCTCTTTGCTATCCCCCGCTCCGCGCCGGCCGCCCCCCCTCCCGGCTCCCGGCCTCACTCCTCCCACTCCCACTCCCACTCCCCCTCTCCCTGGGTCTCACTCTCGCTTCCCCGGTCACCTTTCTGCACCCTCGCGCCCCACCTCCTCCCCCGTCCCAGCTCCATCCCCGTCCTTGGATCCTCCTCCCTCCTCCCTCTCTTTTGGGCCTCCCTCCCTCTGCCCTCCCTGAGTCCCTCTTCCCTCCCTCTGTGCCCCCTCCTCCCTCCCTCCCTCTCTGCCCTCCCTCTGTGCCCTCCTTCCCCGCCCATACCCCGGCACCTCTACAGTACTGCTAGATAGGTTTCAAAAACCTATGTCTCTGGAAAGCCACAAATAATTTTTAGTCCATGGGGCTGAGCTAAACTTGAATAAAATAAATAATTGGTTTTTTATAGATTCTTAAAATAGCTAAGCAAAAAATGACTGGGGCGGGTAGGTGGCGCAGTGAATAGAGCACCAGCCCTGGAGTTAGGAGGACTTAAATTCAAATGTGACCTCAGAGGTATGATCTTGGGCAAGTCACTTAACCCCAATTTCCCTGCCTTCCCCCCTCCAAAAATAAATGAATGAATGAATGAATGAATAATTTAAAAAAGAGAGCCTTTAAAATTAACAAAAAAACGACTTTACATGTTTACATTCTATTTAGGTGTCATGGAGAAATTTGGACTTGGTCCAGAGGTTCTGCAAAAGGACAATCCAAGGCTTATCTATGCCAGATTGACTGGATTTGGTCAGTCAGGAAGTTTGTCTAAAGTAGCAGGTCATGATATCAATTTTCTAGCCTTGTCAGGTATGTTGGGGGATATTCAATTTTTTTTTTTACATTTTATTTACACCCACTTGTGGTCTGTGGTTTAGTTCATTTCAACAAGAAATTAGAAATACCATCAAGTATCAAATCTTGAACAGCCTTTATTAGAGAGATATTTGCTCAGTAAGGGAGATTGATTTGGCTTGTGAGATGACTAGTTCCAAACTTTTCTGTAGGCTCCTTGAGCCCTTTAAAGTTTGCCATTGTTTTTTGTCCACATGATTACCCTGTTGGTAAGCATTGTAGGGCATGAAATAGACACAATATGATTTCCTAATTTCATCATTTCAACAATTACTACCCTTAGATAAGAATGAGTACAGACCAAAGGAACTCCTGCATTTCCTATGATATCATATTGAATTGTTCTGTATTTGAGAGTCTGCATGCTCTGATGTAATGGAAAGCATTCCTTCTGGACTTGGGGTCAGGAGGGTAGAATTTAAATTCCAGCTCCAGCACTTATTAATATTGTGACCTCTGGCAAGTCATTTAACCAATTTGGACTTCCTCAGCTCTCTTATTTAGAATGAGGATAATGGTACTTACGCTACTTGTCTTTTTGTAAGAAATAGTGTTAAAACATACTTGTCTTAATATAAAAAAGCACCCTATAAATCACAAGATACTATGTTAATGTGAACTATTATCATTCAGAAAAAATAATTTATATTCTTCCCTCACATATAGTTTTCACATTTACTTTTACATTTAATCATTTTAATGTTTTCTGGTATTCATGTTTTGAGTCTCTTTTATAAGGAGAAAATGATTATCCTTCCACAGAAATTTCATGTCATTTTCTTATTGAGGCATAAAGTCATCCTTGCTTTTTGAAGGCTTAGACAGACTCCTGCAGATTCTAGAAACCAAGAAATTTTAATAATCATCATAATAGCTAGCATTTATATAGCACATTAAGGGTTGTAAATTGCTTTATACATATTAATTCATTTTGTTTCCATAACAACCCTGGGAGGTAGGTAACATTATTATCCCTGTTTTATCGATGAGGAAACTAAGGCAAACAGAGGTTAATTTATATGTTTACATTATACAGCTAATGTCTGATGCCATATTTTAATTCAGGCTCCAGGTCTCATGCTCTATCCAGTGTGCCACCTACCTGCCTACAGGCTTAATAGCAGACTGTGTGTTTACTGTCCAAGAACTACTCTAACAAAATACAGAAAAGGAGGTGGAGGATACTAAGAATTATATAATTCTTAAGAAATCAAAAGCAATTCATTTAACTATTATGTCTCATAAAGTACAATATTTGTGTATAAGAAGTAGACATGTTTCTGGGTTCAATAAACTGTGTCCATTTTGACATTCTTAGTACAAGTGAAATGAAAGAACAGGAAGAATTTATAGCCAAATGGGAAGTCAACTCATAGAACCTCCTTGGAAAAGCAAATAAAGAAGTTCACCTAGTTGACTTTATTTTATGGCCAGAAGCCATAAAATAACATAATTTTATTGGACATTTGGTCTTCTCATTTCATGTTACATTTATTACTAATCATAAGCATATGGATTATCTTGAAGATGACAGTAGCTTATATGCCATTGTAGCAGAGGATGAAATCAAGAATTTCTCTCAAAAACTTGATGAACTTCTCAAGACTAAGAAAACAGTTTTCTGGCCCTCTGATTTCAATGTGAAAATGAGTAGAAAGACAGCAAAAGATTTTAGAATATATGGTTTACTGTCAAGAGATAACTTTGAATTTCAATAGTGCTTTCAGATCACTCTCCTAATAGTGATCCTATGAGATTGACTATATAGGTATTTTATTCTCCATTTTACAGATCAGGAAACTGATGCTCAGAGATAGACTTCACTGTGTGACCCTTGGCAAGTCACTTAACCTCTCAGTGGCCCAAAGAGCTCTTAAGGTTGTAAATTGTGGAATATTTGAAGGTCTGCATTGGTAGAATGAATTTCCCCATCCAGAGTTTCCTATACCAGTGAACCCTATCCCCTATCCTTATGCATTCTTAAAGAAATACTTTATTCAACTCATATGTACAAGAATATTTATAGCACCTCTTTTTGTGGTGGCCAAGAATTGGAAATTGAGGGTGTGCCCATCAGTTGGGGAAAGGCTGAGCAAGGTGTGGTATATGAATGTAATGGAGTACTATTTTGCTATAAGAAATTATGAACAGGCAGACTTCAGAGAAATCTGGAAAGATTTATATGAACTGTTGCTGAGTGAACAGAACCAGGAGAACATCATACACAGTAATAGCCACAGTGTGCAATGACTGATTTTTATAAACTTGTCCCTTCTCAGCAATGCAAGGACCTAAGACAAGTCCAAGGGACTAATGATGTAAGGTGCCATCCACATCCAGAGAAAGAACTATGGAGTTGGAATACAGAGCGAAGCAGACTATTTTCCTTTTTTTGTCGTTTTTTCTTTCTCATGGTTTCTTTTATTCATTATAATTCTTCTATGCAACATGAATAATGTTAAAGTGTTAAAAAAATATTTTATTTTACTTTCTGTTATAAATAGGAGATTATCCCTTTGCAAAAATTCTCTCCCAAAGCCTTATTATGGCATAGAGATGATTCAAGGTCTTTTTGATGACTGTACCTTGGAATACAAGTTGTATCTGCCATGTTCTACCAAGCCATAAAGGTTTCATATGTAGGCTTAATTCAGACTTGTATGCTGTCCAAAGACCAGCCTGCAGAGTCTCAGAAATTATTAGCCAGCACTTAATACCTTTGTTGAGCAAAAAGAAATGGCTACTCATGGCAGCATGATTTGTAAAACATAATGTTAATTTTAAAAAATAATATTTTATTTTTTCTCTTCTGTTACATGTAAAAATAATTTTAACTTCTTTTTAAAGTTTTGAGTTCCAAATTATATCCCTCTCTTCTTCTCCCTCCCCCACCCAAGACAGCAATCTGATATAGGTTATACATGTGCAATCATGTAAAACATTTCCATATTAGTCATTTTGTGCAAGAAAACTTCAACAACAACAGCACAAAAAAAAAAAAACCAAAAGGTTTGAAAAGTAGTATGCTTCAGTTCGTATTCAGATAACAGTTCTTTCTCTGGAGGTGAATATCACTTTTCATTATGAGCCCTTTGGGATTGTCCTGGATCAGTTTTTCATCCATACAATGTTACTATTTCTGTGTACAGTGTTCTCTTGGTTCTGCTCACTTCACTTTGTACCAGTTTATGAAAGTCTTTCCAGATTTTTTTTGAAATCATCCTGCTTCGTCATGTATTATGGCTTGATAGTGTTTCATTACAATCATATACCACAACTTATTCAGCCATTCCCCAGCTGATGGGCATCCCCTCAATTTCCTAGTCTTAGCCACCACAAGAAGAGTTGCTATAAATATTTTGTATAGTTTTTTTTTTTCTCTCTCTCTTTTTAAAAATCTCTTTGGGATACAGACCTAGCAGTGGTATTGCTGGATCAAAGGGTATATGCAGTTTTTTAGCCTTTGGGCACAGTTCCAAACTGAGCTCCAGAATGGTTGGATCAGTTCACAACTCCATCTACAGTATATTAGTGTCCCAGTTTTCCCACATCCTCTCCAACATTTATCATTTTCCTTTTTTTTTCTTTATACATAATGTCACTTTTGAAAGATTCCAGAGGAAAATATTGGAAGACTTCAAGCAGCATTGATTGTTTCACGAGTTGAGAAAGCCGTTAAAGAGAAAATAAATCTACTGAGAATTCGACAGAGTATTCAGCTAAAAATCTTCCAGTATTCCAGTGATTTATAATTTCATTGGTGTGGTGTCTGCTTATGGATACTGAATTTTTTTTCACACAACCCCTCTATGACTTAGTGGACAATCTTTGAGAATTGCAGTTACTTAAAACTTCATCACTTTTTTGCTGTGTATTCCAGTTAGCTAAGATAGTTCTCAGAAAAGCATGACTGGCTTTAGGCCTCTGTACTGAAAGCATTTCCAGTTTGACTAGCATCTGCCAGAATTTGTATTATGCTAGCATAATTCTTGAGAATAGATACTAGTGTATCTCTGCACTGTGATGAGTCTTTGGAGTAGGACTTTTAACGAAGAAAGCTAATTTTGGAAGAATCACAACTATAAGTATACTTAAAGCCAATGGGAAAATATGTCATAGGGTATAGCATATTGCCAATGATGAGATATAGAATAGAAAACATTATTGAAGTTACAGATGATTCAAAAGGGAAGTAGGCCCATCATATAAGAGTGAGGGGTTGCAGTGGGACACTATGAATGTCTCCTAAGTGTCCATGAAGTATTAAATGAATCAAAAGAAGTCTGATCTTGCTTTGGCTCAGTACTTTGCAGGGAGGAAGGGAAGGAAACAAATGTATATTAAGTGACTACTACATGCCAAGTGCTTAATATCTCACTTGATCCTTGGAACAACCCTGTGAGGTTGGTACCATTTTCATCTCCATTTTACAGTTGAGGCCACATGGCCAAAAATTGCACAGGAGAAGAAGCAGGGTTGTTAGTTACACCAGAAGAAAGAATCCTGAAATCTATAAAATCATGGATTTGTCAAGATTACTATAATTGATCTTAAGCCAGATGGGCCAAGAAGTGAGGCTTTATCAAAGAAATGGAGCTATTCATATTGTCTTATGGAATCTGTGAGATAGTAATATTCATTAATGTCCTGAACTCTGAGTAAAAATATAAAAGCATAGTAGTACAAGCAACTGGATTAGAATTTGAGAAAGTACAGTTTGGTTTATAAGAAATGTCTTTACAAATATAGGAAAGAAAAAGAGAAATGTTTCCTCTGAATTTAAAAATAAAATCATTTTATTTTTTAAAGGCTAAAATACTTTGGATTTTAAAAAACTCAAATTTTAATTAAAAGTGGGTTTTAAATTATAGAGTAATTTATCTCAGTCTCTTATTTTCTTTTTAAATGGATAGGTGTGCTGTCAAAATTAGGCAGGAGCAGCGAGGCTCCTCATGCACCACTAAATCTTCTGGCTGACTTTGGTGGTGGTGGTTTGACATGTGCATTGGGCATTGTGCTGGCTCTTTATGAACGTACACGGTCTGGCAAAGGTCAGGTCATTGATGCAAATATGGTAAGTTTCCATCATTGAAAACAAAATACCTGCCAGTTTTTTATCAAGTTCATTTTTTGACATTTGAAGCAACAATTTCAAATTTCTAAGGAAATTACTTACTCGTGATAGCCTCATATAATTTGATATACACCCTAAATTTATCCTGGTTAACATTTAATAGCTCTGGTAAACATTCTAACCATTTGATTCCCCTCATTTATACCTTGCACGTTAGTACTTTTTTCCCTTCTTATATCTCTCCAGATTAGACTATCAGGTTTCCAACTTCTAAATTAAGTTTAAATCCTACTTGCCCTCAGAAAGTGCTTCTTGGCAAATTAAGGGAAAAGAGAATGTTTATTAAACCAAATCACCACATATTCAGGTTCTTCCGCTAACCCATTGGAAACGTGAATTTTTATTTAATATGTTTCTAGTCTAGATAATTGTTGTACAGTATTTTAATGTACTGTTTTACAGAAATATCTTTATTGCTTGTTTTAAACTCCTGCTATTTTCTGCTTAAAAGTGTTTTTAAAAGTCACTGTGAGAAGAGGTATAGTTTCTTTAACAGTCAACCAAACCAAAAATGGCATAGGGAAAGGGCAAATATTAATGAAGTTTAAGTATTTCATGCAAATTAGGTATCATAATAACTAGCTTCAAATGGAAAACAGCAATGGTTAAGAAACCATTTTTTTCTAATTGGAGGAAAAAAGTAAACTTGCTTACTTTATTGGCATATTGAGATTCTGAGACCATCTAGTCTGACTTCTTTCTCATCAGTTGCTTGCTCTCATTCTGTGTTTTCTTTTTGGTTTGCCATGAGATGATTGGGATGAAAAGAGTAGAGAGAAATCATCATGGAAGCTTCCTAGTTGATAAGAAATGTTGGCAAGGCTGAATAAGGTTGTTCTGCTTATTAGCTAATAGACAATTAAAGGTCTGTTCAGCAGAAGAGAGCTTAAAGGCTGAGGGAAGCTTTTTTTTTTAAAACAGAAAGTTGTCTTGAAACTGTAAAGCTTATCTTCCCCAGGGATAAAACCCTAGAGCTCTTTTTCAAGTTATATCACAGATTTTTCCTTTTATATGGCTTCTTTCCTGCCAATTAACCCTTCCTTGCAGCAAAAAAAAAAAAATTAAATGATGCAAGTGACTGTCCATCAGTATATGCAACATTGTGCACGCCCTGACCACCACTTTGCCACGGAAAGAGAGTTACATTTTGCCATTCTCTATGATGAAGATTTGTCATTACAATTACTTAGTTCTTTTCCTTGTAATAATTTGTTTCATTTCTATTACTATAATCCTGTTTCATGGGAGCAACCTATGAAACAAAGAAAAATACAAAATGGAACTTGATTCCCTTTCTGCTTCAACAAGTGACTAAGTGCTAAGAATTCCAGAGATTTTTTAGACTTTCTAGAAATACTAATCTAACTGTTGGTATTTGTGGCACAATAGGAAAGTGTCAGATTTGACATCAGAGGACCTTTATTTGAATCCCAGCTCTGCCCTGTGCTATGTATATGATGTCTGGCCTTCACTTCACTTTTCTGGCCCATGTCTTCCTCATCTGTAAAGTGAGGGAGTTGAACCTGATCTCTGAGACTCCATTTGGCTCTAAATCTATGATCATGAGAGGTAACTACATGAATCTGTTGGAGGGAATGAAACAATCAAAGGAGAGAATACTGAGAATAGAACCTTGGAGAACACCTAGGTTCATGTCAAGGAGAAGGTTAAAAAAAACCAGTGAAGGAAACAAAGAAAGAAGGTTAAAAACAGACTGGAGAAGGATGAGAACATGTCACAGAAACCAAAGGAGTAGAGATTGCCAACAAGAACAACTGATATTTATCTAATCCTTTAGGGATAACAAAGCATTTTTAAAATACATCATCTCATTTGACTCTCACAACTCTACAAAGTCAACATTGTGAATAATTCTCCTCATTTTATATGTCAATTAAGTTATTTGCTTAAGGTCACAGAGCAAATAAATGTCTGAAACTGGATTTGAACTCTAATGTTCCTAACTCCATTATGCCCCAAATGAAGGAGGGAGACAGAAGTAGGTGAGGACTTGGAAAAGACCATTTAATTTGGCAATTAGATCATTGTTGATCTTTGAGAGAGTAGTTTCAGTAGAATGTCAGGGACTGAAACCAGATGGCAAGAGGTTGAGGAGTGAGTGGGCAATGAGGTAATGGAGGCAATAAGTATATATTTCTTTGTCAATAACTTTGGCTTGCAGCAAAAGGGAGGGGAGATGTGAAATCATAGTTGGAGAGTATAGAGGGGTTTAGGAAGTTTTTTTGTTTCCTTGTTTTTTAGGGTAGGAGCAGGAAAAGAAGAAGAATGAAAGATAACAGAGAGGGGGATGATCAGTAGAGCAAGTCCCCATAGGAGGTGGGATGAAATATGATCATTGGCCCAGGTGTTAACCTTTGTAAGGAGAAACACTTCCTCTGAGAGTGAAGAAATGGAGAAGTTTCGAGGTGTGGAAGAAGGACTTTGAAAGAATACATTTGGATGGTCTTGAATAAAGTAGGAAGCTAATTATCTGCTGAGAATATGGACTGATTTATTCTAATTGATTATCCATTGTTGGTATGAAGCTTCCCAGAGTGGCTGTATTGTAGGAACACCAAGAAATTTACTATAAGACTTCTGGAAAATTCAGGGACTGAAGTCATAACAGCTAAAAACATAAAAAGATGTTCAGGTTGCCTGTAGACAGCTTTTGGGGGTTTGGGGCCAGGCAATATTCCTTTCCAGTGAAATAATTTCCTGGTGGACTAACCACAACTTCAAGATTCATTAAGGAGGTAATATTGTATGAGAGACAGGATTGTGAGGTGCACAGGCACTCTGCTTTGCAGTTAAGACCAAGGTTTGAATCATGCCTCCAGAATGTACTAACCATGGGACTTTGGGCAAGTCACTTAATATTTCTCAGCCTCGGTTTTTTCATCTGTAAAATAAGGGGTTATACTTCACTGCTGAGCTCCTTTGTGGCTTTAAATTTGTTTAAGTTCCCTTAAAAAATGAGTCCTGTTTTTTTAATGTGGAAAGTGTTTCTATACCAACTCTTAGGAACAACAACAGCAACAAAAACCTACTGAATCTAATTGTGTTCTTTACCATGTCAACAATCTGTATCAACTATTTCATTTGTAAATCAAATGACACTCATTCTGTTTCTTTCCAGGTGGAAGGAATAGCATATCTAGGTTCTTTTCTGTGGCATTCACAAAAAACAGGACTGTGGAGCCAGCCTCGAGGAAGGAATACATTAGATGGTGGAGCGCCTTTCTATGAAACGTACAGGACTTCAGATGGGAGATTTATGGCTGTTGGTGCCATCGAGCCTCAGTTCTATGCACAGTTGATTAATGGTAACGAGTGTTTGGAAGCCCCTGCTTATTTGTCTGTTTTCATAAGTATTTTTTGACAGTATAACTGAGAGCTTCTGTTGAGTCTTAGATTATTTGGGTGACCTTTGAAATTTAAAATGTTGCTTTCCTGTGAGTTTATGTTCTGAGTAAACAACATATATTATAATATACTTTAAAATTTACTATTATAATTTTATGTTTTTCCCAATTAAAAAAAATTCACATTTGGTTCTTGCAATCTTTCTGAGTTTTGAAGAACGTGTGGATTAATATCAATACCTCTTAAGTACTTAAAATCTCCTTCATTCAATTCAGCATACATTTATTACTTTTTCATTACTGTGCTAATGCAGCAGGGTAGAAATACAAACTTATCATGTGAATTCTCATCCCCAGTACATGCCCCTACTCTTGCTTTGTAAGTGACCCACTTCTCCCAAATACCTTTAAACAATTCCTGATTTTATTTGAGTGAGTACCCACTTTACCAACACATATCCAAGCTCTTTTTAATATATGGGTTGCTGTGACCAAAAAGAAAATCATCACCCAGCAAGCAAGCTTTTGGTGATCAACCTATCTGAATTTAACTGGGCTGCGCTGCCACTCTGATAATGGGCATGCATTATGGGCATGTCACTTCATGCTAGGACATGCCAGAAATTATACTCTGCTGGTATTGGAATAGTACTTTAACAAATGAATTCATCTGCTCACTTGAGTATTTCCTGTTATTTGATTGACCCCTGGAAGTATTTTTAAGTTTGGTGGTTCATCAATTTATAATCACATGTATTCCAGTTATAGGGTTTTAGTAGTGGTACATGTCATTGTAGACTTCTTGCAATTCTTAACAAGTTTCCCATTTCCTTTTATTAGTAATCCTGCTCCTCAAAATTTGCTCACTAGCTGAATAACTGTGCCAGAGGTTATTTCATTCATCATACATATTAGAATTTTTCTAAATTAAATCTTATTTCAGAGATAGATCCATTATGATGTGTTTAAAAGGACTACATACTACAGTATGGGTAAGATAAGCTCTTTTTAGCACAATATATTTAGCTATTTTAAATTTATGGCTTTAATATTACATTACATTGGGCCAGTTAAGTGGCACAGTGAATAGATTGCTGGAGTCAGGAAGACTTAAATTCAAATCCAGTGTCAGATGCTAACTAGCTGTATGACCCTGGGCAAGTCACTTAACCATGTTTGCCTCAGTTTGCTTATCTGTTAAATGAGCTGGAGAAGGAAATGGCAAACCACTCCAGTATCTCTACCAAGAATATCGCAAATGGGGTCACAAAGAGTCAGACACAACTGAAACAATTGAACAACAGCCTAACAACATTACATTAAGTCATTTTAAAAGGAGAACATAGGAATCAGTTATTAGCTCATAATCTGAGGGATGCCATGGATCGTAAAAATACTTTAAAACAATTGTTATCAATATTAATTTGACCAACTTCTAGGTGAGAAATGCAAAAATTAATACAGTAAATGTTCTAAACCATATGGAGTACTTTTCAGCAAAAAATGCAGAACTGGAAACATATCATCTTCATTTTAAATTCTAAGCCTAAACTACATTCTATGACATACTTTGGAGCCAAATGAATATTCAAAAACCTTGTTATATGGTATATCCACCATGGCTCTATAATTATTAAGATGTGCTTTCAGTGTGTGTGTATGTGTGTGTGCGCGTGTGTGTTTAGTATTCATTTGGCTCCAAAACGTGCAATAGAATGGATTTCTTTCTCTTAAGTCTTGATAAATGATTGTCTAGCAGAAAAAAATTTTCTTTCCATTAATAGTTTTCTGACAAATATTTTCAATTTGAATTTTTATGAATATTCATTTCAAAACTCAATTTTTCTTAATACTGTGGAGGGAAGAGATGTCTATATATCTATATCTGTATCTACCTACCCGTTGGTCTGTCTATCTATCCATTGGTCTATCTATTACCAAAATTCCTCCCCGAGCCCCTTCTCAGAGAGCCATCTCTTATAACAAAGAAGTTTAGAAAAAAGAAGGAAAAAAAGAAAGAAGAGGGGAAAAAATCATCAAAACCAATCAATACATCAAAAAAAAAAATCTGACAGTATATGCAATGTTTCACACCCATGGCTACCACCATATATCCCATACATAGCCCCCCACCTCAACAAAGAGCAAGGTGAGGTGGGGATAGGTGGTATCTACTCATATCTCTTCTCTGGACCAAGCTTTTTCTTTGTAACTTTTCAGCGTTCATTTTTGATAATTTCATGGTGGTTCTTTTTATTTACATTATTGTCATTGGGCATATTATCTTCTTATCTCTTCTTCACTTTCCATCACTTCATATATTTTTTTTCTATTTTTTTTGTAGTGGTCATTATTAAATTCTTGGACAACAATTTGCCCACCCATTCTGCAATGGATGGAAATCTGCTTTGTTTCCATTTCTTTGCTACCACAAAAAGAATGTTGCTATAAATATTAAATTATGTAGTTTTAGTTAAAAATGTCAAATTACAAGTATTATAACTTTAGAGAATTTTATATTTAGAGTATTTATAGCTAGAGAATTATCCTATTACAAACAAATTTTCTTTGAAATGAATACCAAGGACATTTTACTTCTGCAAAGAGAAAAGTATATATAATATATATATTATCATATAATCATAAAATATATGCATATAATCATAAAATGTATACTGTTGGCTCTCTTGTTATATACTATATTCTCCTGACCTACGTGAGATAATATATTTTGAATCTTAATTGGGTTGGGGGCAGTCAGCTCACAATCCATTTCCATTCATGGTATGACTTAAGCACTACCAAAGCATAGTCATTAACAAAAATGTCCTATTTTTTCTTATCAGGACTGGGATTAAATTGTGATGAACTTCCAGATCAGTTCAGTATTTCTGACTGGGAAGAAATGAAGGAGAAATTTGCAGATATATTTGCAAAGAAGACACAGGCAGAGTGGTGTAAGATCTTTGATGGCACAGATGCATGTGTGACTCCTATTGTGAGCTTGGAGGAAGCTGCCCTTAATGAACATAACCGAGAACGGGGCTCTTTTATCACTGATGAGGATGATAATGTGAGCCCCAGACCTGCTCCTTTGCTTTCAAGAACACCAGCTGTTCCCTCTACGAAAGGGAATCCACTGGAAGGAGAACATACCGAAGAGATACTTCAAGAATTTGGATTTAGCAAGGAAGAGATTCATCAGCTTAATTTGGACAAAATTATTGAAACAAACAAACTCAAAGCTAATCTATAAACTTGTAATTATAGCTTAGTAGGTTTGAAGAATAAACTTATGATACAGGATGATGATAAGCACTTTACACACGGAGACAGGAAATTATGGTATTATATTTGTTGGGATATCTTAATCAGGCAATAACTAGTAACTGAAAAATTATTTTGGTGGCACAGTTATGATACAGATTTTTCCATGAAGACTTTTGGCTTAAGAATGTTGTATTTTGGGGTGGCTAGGTGGTGCAGCAAATAGAGTACCGGCCTTGGAGTCAGGAGGACCTGAGTTCAAATCCAGTCTCAGACACTTAACACTTACTAGCCATGTGACCTTGGGCAAGTCACTTAACCCCAATTGCCCTGCCTTCCCTG
This sequence comes from Pseudochirops corinnae, assembly GCA_028646515.1. Lineage (NCBI taxonomy): Eukaryota > Metazoa > Chordata > Mammalia > Diprotodontia > Pseudocheiridae > Pseudochirops > Pseudochirops corinnae. The sequence goes on along the minus strand of JAQQSV010000280.1, from coordinate 91,499 downwards.
CTCAAAACAAAAAAAAGGAAAGAATGTTGTATTTTATAGGATAATGCTCACAATAGATGATGGTATAAAAGATGCCTTTTAACTCATCTTTTGAATATATATGTTAATATTAGAACATGAAAGTGCTTTTAATGTTTTCAAATGAATTAAAAAATCATTTTGTAAAATGTAAAAATCTTATTTAATAAAGTTCAGTGATGAATTAAGACAAAGATAGAGGAAACCTCTAGAGAAAAGTCCCAGTAGCCCCCATGCAGTCTGTTTTTCACCTGGGGCCACCTTCCTTCTTTTAGAAGTAACTGAACAGGGGTGGCTTGGTGGTGTAGTGAATAGAGCGCTGGCCCCGGAGTCAGGAGGACCTGAGTTCAAATTTGATCTCAGACACTTAACACAAAAACTAGCTGTGTGACCTTGGGCAATTCACTTAACCCCAATTGCCCTACCTTACCCCCTCCAAAAAGCAAAAAAAAAAAAAAGTAACTGAACAACAAAAAAATAATACCTGTTCCATGAGTATGCAAAAAATAATTCATAGGCTTTCCTTAGCTCCCACCATCGGGACCCCACCTACCTACCTAGTAAAGAGAGACACCTAACACCCTTCAGGACACTTCTCCACTACATCTCCACTGATTCCTTCAAGAGTAATGAAAGTCCTTTCTGCTGCCTCTTTGTATTTCTGACTGTTGAACCCACTCTTTCTCACCTTCCCGCCCCCACATCTGCTTTTCCTTTTTTTTTGCCTGCTCTTCCAGCTTCCCCACTGATATCTACTCAATAAAGGCTGGAAACACTATTGAGCCACATGTGATCTCATGGCATGTCCGTCTTGAATTGGAAAACGCCCTAAGCTGCAGACTGGTGGATTCATGTCATGAGGAAAACTTTTGGAGGAAGCCACTTCACCAGATACGAAGGTTTAGTTCTCCAGCCATAATTCAAAGATTGTCATGAGGATTATAGGAGAAGGTGACTGACTTTAGGGAGTACATCTAGTTCATTTTTATTGCTAATTAACTATACTGACATTTGTTGTTGGAAAGGGAAAGTACTTGAGAAACCAGCTTTCCAATGTTTCCCCAACATTCAGCCAATTTAGTGACTGTAACTTAGAAGCCTATAGTTGGGAAAACTAATCCACTGTTTGGTTTTTTTAGAGGCCTTTTAGCACAAAGACAGAATAAGCAGAATTTTTTTTTGGGGGGGTAGAGGAGATGTAGGCGTTTTGAGTAACATTTTTCTTTTTTTAAGTTGGGAAATGACTATAGGGAAATTAAAAGAAAACCTTTCTCAGACTGTTAAAAAAATTCCAAGGAGCCAGAGGGAGCTCCTTGCTGCTAATCTCCGTCATGCTTCCCCCCTCCCCCTCCCTTCTTCCTTGATCGTAACTTGTGACCTTGGAGGCATGAAAGAATTTGAGCCCTTCCCCCATCCTGAGCATCTCCTCCTCCTACTTCCTAGCTAGCCAGGGTCCATGTCAAAAAGAGTCCGTTGTGCAAAACTGAGCTATTCCCAGGAGGTGGTGGAATCGTAGGGAGGTGTTTTATTCAACAGGCATGAGTGGCAGCAGTGGGCAGAATGGGATTCAGAAGTACACGTCCCTCCCTAAGTTTGGCCTCTTTGACCAGACTGAACCCCCTAGAAGGTCTACAGGCAGACTTGTCATGCACAGCATGGCTATGTTTGGCAGGGAATTTTGCTATGCTGTGGAAGCTGCTTATGTGACCCCAGTGCTACTCAGTGTGGGCCTGCCCAGACATCTGTACAGTATGGTATGGCTCATCAGTCCCATCCTGGGCTTCATGCTGCAGCCAGTAGTGGGATCAGCCAGTGACCACTGTAAGTCCAGATGGGGCAAACGGAGACCCTACATCTTGACGCTGGGCATCATGATGCTGCTGGGTATGGCATTCTACCTCAATGGGGATGCTGTTATTTCAGGTAAGTGAATGCTATGATCTAACCAGGCAAAAATAATTATTGTGAAATGGCCATAACTGTTTTATGTGGGATTTAAATGGGCCTTGGATCAGAACAGATCACATCTCCCAGGCTATGAAGAAACTGTTGTTTGGAGTGACAAGTTCTAGCGTTTTGAAAGCTCTGGATATTGTTTAATACATCAAGAAGTTTCCATTTAGAAAATTATATGGATGAATCCTAAATAGAATTATCAAATGAGTTTTCCTCTAAGCCTATTTTGTCTTTACCTCTACTCATCTAACCAACTGAACTGAATATGTATTTTCAACCAACCATTATAGACACAAAGTTAATAGTGATTATCATTTAATTTAGAGACAAGACAACACTGGTTCAGTATCAGCATGTCAATCAGAGGGGGAATTTTTGCAAAGTCAAACTTCTGCAACAGGTATATCTCCTTTGCCTCAATTATTAACATACAGCTTGAGACATACTTTATGAAATGTTTCATACAATGTTAAAATTGGAAGGAAGCTTATGGGTATCGTCTACCCTCCTCACTCTAAAGGGGAGCAGATAGCAATTCAAAGTAGTACAGCCTTGCCCCAGACCATACAATTCCTAGTTGGCATTACTGAGACTCAGTAGAGGGTAGAAAGTTTCATAAAGAAGGGATTGAAAAACTTAAAAACAGGACATATTCCCTGTGACTACTCTTTTTGACTGGATGACAGGGAAATGGAAGACAGGATGCCTCGGTGTGTATTTTAAATGAAAACAAAGTCATGGCAACCCTAGTTGGTCTGGTGTGCAAAACATCCCTTACTGAAAGAAACTGGTTGGAGAGATACTCTTGTTTCTTTTTCAGCTGTGATTGCTAAGCCAGGCAAAAAACTGACTATCTGGGCAGTAACCATCACCATGCTGGGAGTAGTACTCTTTGACTTTGCAGCTGATTTTATTGATGGCCCCATCAAAGCCTATTTGTTCGATGTTTGCTCCCATCAGGACAAAGAGAGGGGTCTCCATTGCCACGCACTCTTCACAGGTATGAAATGGAAGTGCTTTGCTTTTTTTTCTTTTTCTTTTGTTATCCCATGAAGGGGAGGAGCTTTGTGGGGGGAGGAAGATAAAAAGTGGTTGCAATTTTCTTTCTTGACTTGGCTAGTCTTTTTTGAATGAATAGATCAGTTGATCTGGTGCCACTATCACGAGGGCCTTGTCTTCAGGTCCATTTTTCTTGAGAAGGTCAGCTTGTGACTGGGGCTGTCAGATTTTCCGGAAGGAGACTCACACAAGGCTGTCCATAAGTCATATTTCCAATGTGAACAAAAAGCCGCCTGCTTTTTACATGTGTTATGTATACATACAATGTTTTCAGATTCCTATTTGGATGAAGGGCATGGAAAAATTCCATACATTAAGGAGAATACAGGCATATATCACCTCCCTTTTTGAAAGCCAGGGCTATTCTACTTCCTTCTGGGAGGTGGATGTTAGCTTTCCTCTCCTACCCAGCTCAGTGGATCATGGGAAATGGAACTAAACTATGCATAAAAGATACCAGTCACCTCACTCATCTCAATAATACCGCTTTTGTACTGGACAGTAATTAGGGATGGGGAAGCAAAAATCATTTTGTAAGGACATGTTCAGTTTCATCTTCAAGGTCTAATAACCTGGGAAGATGTTAAAACATTGACAAGAATTCCAGTACATACTAATTCTTTGATAGTATTTTTTTTTTACCAGCCCCTCCCTGCTCGCTGGGGAAAAACATACCAATGGTAATAATGATCAAGAAGCATTTATTGAGGGGCTTGCTGTATGGGGATGGGGTGGGTGTAGGAAAAGTGAGCAGGTCTAGAGAGACCCAGGCAGAAGTAAAAGACAGTTCATGCCTGCAAAGAATTTATAGTCTAGTTGAGACAATTTAATTCAATTAAACAAATGTTTATGAAATGGCTGCTTTGTTCCAGACATTGTGCTGATTTATGACATTCTCACATGGCATAGTCAAATCACACTATTTTGTTGTTCAGTCCTCATGTCCAACTCTCTGTGACCCCATTTGGGATTTTCTTGGCAAACGTACAGGAGTGGTTTGCCATTTCCTTCTTCAGCTCATTTTACAGATGAGGAAACTGAGGCAGATAGAGTTAAGTGACTTGCCCAGGGTCACATAGCTAGTAAGTGTCTGTGGTCATTTTTGAACTCAGGAACATAAGTCTTCCTGACTCTAAGCCAAGCACTATCCATTGCTTCAATAAGGAACTAAATAAATCCTAAAATGATTGATGAAATGAACTGCTCTGTAATTTCATTTGTATGACTACTCCCTCAACAGACATAGATTGTCATATTTTAGTTGACCTTTTTTAAGTTAGCTAAAAGTTCAGTGCCCTAGGGGCTAACCTGGTGATCAAAGAGTCATCACTAATTCAGAACTTTGCCCTAGGGCAGTGGTTCTCAACCTTCCTAATGTTGAGACCCTTTAATACTCATATGTGGGCATCTGCATGTGGGCAGACTCACCTGGAGACAGATAGAGGAGCATGTCTTGGTTCCTAAGACCATCGGAAATAATGTGTTTTCTGCTGGTCTTAGGCGACCCCTGTAACCCCTGTGAAAGGGTTGTTCGGCCTAGAACCGCTGCCGTAGGGTGCTGTGGGAGGAAGAAGGCTGCAAAGGGAGCTGACCATGATTCCCTGGGCCCACTCTCCAGGTCTCCTGCCTGATCTGCAAAGGGAAAATAATTAAGTGCTTTGGAGTATGAGAGAAGGTGTAGAGAGAAAAGGGAAGAGATTTCTTGGAGTAGAGTCTTGATAAACCCATGCCTAGGGGCCAGAATGAGAAAGATGATCCAGAAAGGAGACTAAGAGTATAAAAATGAGAAGAAAGACAGTCTCCAGAAGGAGGGAGTGTTCAGCAAAATCAAATACTGAAGACAGATAAAGGCTGAGAACTGAGAAAAGGCCATTGGATTTCACAATAACGAAAGACATCCCTTATAACCTTAAAGAGAGCAGTTTCATCTGAAGCCAGATTGAAAGGGGTTAAGAAGAGAGAGAGGGAAAAACAATGAATTCAGATGGATTTTTTCTTTTTTTAATTTCTTTTCTTTTTCAGTTAACATATATTTATCATCTCCTTCCCTCTTCTCTACCCCATTTGGACAAAAAGAAGAAAACGAAAACCCTCGTAATAAATATTCCCACATTGGTTAGGTACACAAATGTATGTCTCATTCTGCATCTTAAATTCCTCACCTTTCTATCAGGAAGTGTATTACAAGTATTACAACACAGCAGTCAAATGCCCCATGAAACGATGTTTCTTGTCACCTTTGTACACATAATAAAACTTCTCCAACCACATTGATTTGCTTCTCCAAGAAAAACCCACAAGCCATCCTTACAGTTAACAGCAACTTAAATTTTGTCTTCTGATTTCATTTATACTGAGAATGTCAATACCGATCTGATTTAATTTCAGCAATGAGTAGGCCTACTACATGTTCTCATATTTAGAGTAATAGCTATTAAGTACATGTTTATATGTGGTCTAAAGACTTTATCCATTTTTATCCTTGCTTTATCCATTTTGCCACCTCGTTGCCCCACCCTTTACCCTTTTAGCAACCACTTTGTCACTGTCCCTGCAGAAACAGAAGGTGGACTCTTAGAAATGAAGGTCATTTCATACTTTGCTTTATTGGTTGTTACGACCAAAGTTTCTAGCCTCTCTGTACTTAGCTAGATTGGACTTTAGTACCAGATAGAGTCTGTTGCTGGCACTGTACTTGAGACCTTGGCAGCATTATAGAATGTTAGCATTGCTAACAAATCCTTTGAAGACTCAGTGCTCTTTCTGTGTCATATGAAGCACGATAGTATATGCCCTTCTGCAGTTTCTAATAAATTATTTTTTTGGCCCATCACATAATGAGATACTATAATCCCCATTCAAATATAATAATATTTTTACTTAGTCAATTTTATAGCCATCGAATGTATCTTGGTCTGTTATATATAGAAAGATAGAGCATTTATTAAGTGTTTAATACCGGCCAGGCTCTGTGTCGAGCACTAGGGGAACAAATATGAGCAAACAAGGCAGTCCCTACCCTCAAAAAGCTTATAATCAAATAGAGGAAGACAACACACAAAAGGGAGAAAAGTTGGGAAAATGTGGATTTCAGTTTGATTCGAGCTCTTTTGCAAATACATACCTTGCGAGAACTACATGAAGTGATGTAAATGAAGTGAGCTGGACCAGGACTATGGATGACTCGGCTGTTGTCAGGATTACAATGATTTAAGCCAATCCCAAAGGACAAACGATGAAAAATGCTATCTACCTCCAGCAAAAGAACGGATGGAGTTTGAGTGTAGATCGAAGCATACTGTTTCTTTTACTTCCTTTATTTTTCAAATTTTTTTCCAGTCTGTTTTCTTTTACAACATTATTAATGTGGAAATATGTTTTGTAGAACCGATATCAAATTTGCTTGCTTTGCTTTTTTAAATTGTAAACAGGCATTTCAATTTATTTTTATAAGCCACTTGCTGATACAAAGTACTATGCAATACGAATATAAGTGCCACACCAAAGAAAGTGTTTTTGTAGTTTATAACCATAGTCATTGAATGCCTGCTTACCTAGATTTTGAAAAGCATTCAAAGAAAAATATAACAAAGGTACTACCTACAAAGTATACATTTAATATGATTTCATCACTCACTCACACATCTATTCCCTTTGGTTCTTAAAACAGTCTATAAAAATAATAATCCTTGATAAAATAGGCTGCCAAGATGTTTCTTTAGATTTTTGATAAATATAAAATCATAGGTCCTTCTTAACTTTAAAGTAGAAATTTGCCCATTATATTAAATCTTGCTGCCATGTCATTGTCGAAAATTAGCCTTCAAAAATCTTTTTTTTGTAGACATCATCTGGACACGTGGTAGGCACATGTCTTCATTTCATGGGAGATTTATTAAAATGTCCTTTAATTCAATGATACAAACTAAGAGGATGACACATTCGCTGAAGGGCTAAGAAGATGAAGATGGGCAAGTTAAAAAATTAAGCAATCAATAGGCTCCCACAAAAAAAAGTTAAAATAAAAACTATGACTCAGTTTGAAAGAGGAGGAAAGGGGAGGGAAAAAAGAATTTGGAACTCAATTTTTTAAATGTTAAAAATTGTTTTTACCTGTAATTAAATATTTAAAATAAAAAAGTTTATAATAAAAAAGAACATTAAAAAAAAACCCAAATACATGCCCCAGTTCAGAAAATAAAATACAATCAAGGAAGACTAGATAGTATAGGTAGCTCAGTACAAACTCATTTCTACCCTCCTACATCCCTCCCAAAACCAACCAAACCAATCAACCTACAAACAAACGAACTACCTAAGGCTCTCATTTTATTGGTAGTGGTTCAGGAGTGTTACTTTTGCATGTGAGAATGTGAATGGTCTAGTCCCAGTCTTTAGGTTTTGCAAGTCTCAATCACCTCAGAGTACCATAGACAAAAGACATTTTTTGTTTTTATGTGATCTTGGGCAGAGCCCACATTTCTAAGCCTGTTATGTTTTTGTATGTTTTAAGAAGAAAATCACTTAACCTTTCTGAGTCTCAGCCAGGGATAATAATAGCACCTACCTCACAGAGTTGTTGTGAAGATCACATGAAAATGTATGTAAAGTACTTTGCAAACCTTAAGCACTGTGTAAGTGACATGTAGTCGTAACAGTAGGAGGAGGAGGAGGAGGAGGAGGAGTTGGAGTAGGAAGAGGAGGAGTAGGAGGAGTATGAAAAGGAGGAGGAGGAGAAGGAAGAGTAGGAGTAGGAGAAGGAAGAGTAGGAAGAGGTGGAGGAGGAGGAAGAGTAGGAAAAGGAGGAGGAGGAGGAGGAAGAGTAGGAGTAGGAGAAGGAAGAGTAGGAAGAGGTGGAGGAGGAGGAGGAAGAGTAGGAGTAGGAGAAGGAAGAGTAGGAAAAGGAGAAGGAGGAGGAAGAGTAGGAGTAGGAGAAGGAAGAGTAGGAAGAGGAGGAGGAGGAGGAG